>JAFMPE010122675.1:0-11120 GCA_024759925.1 Ficus religiosa | reverse complement strand
AAGGGTGTCTTTGAAAAAAAAAAAAAAACAAAAGAAATAAAATAAACAGAAAACCCTAAGACCAGAAACTAAAAAACCACAAGGCAGTAAACGAAAAACCAAGACGAACCCAGAAAATCAAAGGCATAAAAAAATTGTTCTAACAGGAAAAAAAAATGAAAAAAAAAAAGAGAAATTTGATTACAGTCGGAGACTCACATTTTATCGGCTTCCCATATAGTCTGAGACATGGTTGCAGACTAAGGTCAGAGAGAGAGAGAGAGGGAGGGAGAGAGTTGAGAAAAAAAACGTTTTCTAGAGAGAGAGAGAGAGAGACGTTTTAATTTATAGAAAAGAGAAGAAAAAAAGGAGAAAAAGAAGCTACCAAATCCTGTTCAACCCCCCCGTGGTTTCTCAGAACTCTCTGTCTCTGTCTGTCTTATGGTTTGGTTTTAAACATATTTCCCTTTTTTTTCTTTTCTTTTCTTTTGAGAGAAGAAATCTCCCATTTCAGGACGATGACCTTCTTTTTATAATTAATTTTTATATCCCTTTTATATTATTCATTTATAATATACAAATAATAATTTAACATTATTCAAAAACAATAATAATAATAATTTAACATTTTCCGCGAAAATTTTATAATATACTATTTTCACGTTTCTGGTTTCTTCCGTCTATTCTTTCTTTTTTCTTTTCTTTTCTTTTTTCTTTTTTTTTTTTTTTAGGATATGCTTTGTGCTTTTGAGTTGACTGGAAACAAGAGAGGACTTTTTCCCACTGGAGGAACCCGTGCTTTCTAATGAATCTGCTAAATTTCCACGCAACCTTTTGCCCCAAAAAAAAAAAAAAAAAAAAGAGAAGAGAGGGAGAGAGGGAGAGAATAAAAGAAAAGAAAATATTTTTTGAAAATATTTGTAGTAATTATAAATTGATAATTTTACACTTAATTATATCATAAGATGGAGACTTTAAATTCTCTAATCTCAGGTTTAACGGAAAAAAAAAAAAAAAAGAGTGAAGTTGGATTCTAGTTCAAATTTTTATATAAAAGATTTAATAAAAAGTCTATTTTTCTGATCCATGCAGTATTGTATTAGTAACGTATTTTTTCATATCAAAGAATTTTGTTTTCATGTAGATTTGTTGCTAAAATAAGAGATTTTCTACGTAAATGTCGAAGATAAACCCTATTTCTTATGCATTAATATTGTATAATTTAACGAGTCATTGATCCTCTATGCGTTACTATAGTCTTTCTTCACAATTGTCGTCCCTCTTCTTTACACCTCTTAATATTTGTTGTCGTGCACCCTTACACCTTCAGTTGAAGATCGCCTAATTACGCCTTTATGTCCTTGCATCCTCTATTAACGTTTGACGTCCCCCTTTCTGACCTCCACACCCTTGACGATTGTTATCCTTTCCTTGCACTCCTATGTCCTCAATGATTTTTGTCCCTATCCCTTTGTTTTTATATCTTGAACTGGCTAATGCTCAATTCTGACTATTGAAAATACCCCGTTATACTTCCAAAAAAAAAAAAAAATCAAATAACTAATTGAAAAAACAAAATAAATCTTAATACTTACAAATCCCCCTCTAAAGATCCATGCCAAGGACTCCTTCAAATTTTTATTAAAATAAAATTTTTGTAGAAATTTTCTTCGAAGATGTTTACATCATTACGCTAGTTAAAATTGAGCATTTATCTATTTAAGATATCAATTTAATATACGTTTTAAATTTTTCCAATGTACAATTGATAAGATCCAAAATAGATGGTTAACTTTCTCAATAAACCAAAAATATAAATATAAGAATATAAATTTTATTTCATCATCCCCATTGCGATATAAGATGTTAATACAAGTTGACAAACAACACCCACATGGGTGGATAGGTTGGTAAGAGTGGGTGTCTTTGTTAGCTTCTCTCATTCGTTCATCTAGGTTCAATTCCTGTGGCCTTCCCCGTAACTAGAAAAAGGGATTCCTGTTTGTATTGGGGCCACCCCCAGATCTTTTTATTCACCAAAAGAACACAACTTGGCAGACCAATTTTCTTTTAGATAATGTTTAAATTTTTATCATTATTTTTTTAAAAAAAATTTGGACTTCAAATTCGTTGTGGCGGTGGGCTTCTCGGTGATGGGAGTAATGTCTGATGTGGCATAGTGGATGAGGATTGAAGGTATAGTGAAGGTTGTTGGTCATTGGTTTTATAACCTTGTTATTGGTGGCATTTAACGTCCGACATCTGAAATCCTTGGGGGTTTGATCAACATGGTGGTGGGATTCCTACGATGATGGCATTGTGGTCTTAAGATGATGATGGTGCTGTCGCTTGGGGTTTATGTGACGCTACTCAGGCGTTGCTACTAGCTTTACTGCTTTTTCCGATGGTTAATTCGCTAATCGTCTCATTATTAGAGGTTTCATCAGTGGAGCTTAGGATTTTTCTTTTGTCTTGTGCTTTGAAATAACAATGTTCTTACCCATTTTTATTAGTGTTTGTCTTATATTCTAATCTTAGGTTGTGTTTTCAATCCGCTAATTTTTTTTCTTGGTTGTATGTTGTGTGACCTAAACCTTAAACCCACTGGTCTCTTAAATTCAATAGATCATATATATATATGTATATACATATTTTTTCCTTTAATCAATCGCAGAAGTTTTTATTAAAGAGTTATGTGAGTACTTGATTGTTGGTGTACCTACTTAGCTACACGTTTTCATGACTCAGCATACGTCTAATCTTCTTAAATATTTCATTCGGGTCAACTGGTAGAACCAATTGCCCATTATGATTGCAGTTTTCCTAGTTTAAGGTCATATAGGTGAGTATTAATGTTTCTCTTGCACATTGACGTGACAATCCAAGTAAGACTATTCTATCCTCTACAAAGTTATTGACAAATTTTAATGGTTCCACGTCTCGTTTCCTTTTTCTCGGTCCCTCTGGAATGGAAGTGATAACAAGATTTGTCAAAATAACTATCATTTATTATTTTAACTCTCTCTCTTTCTTATCAAATGTCATGAAGGATTTGATATGATCTTTTTCATCTTTTACATTATTCATTCTTTCTATTCTCTTCATCTATCTATCTCCCTCCATCCTACTAAACAGAGCCTTAATGAAAGTTAGAGTCAGATATTTCTGTCAATATTAGCATGTGTTTTGACGCACAATCCAAATATTAGAATTACAATCCAAGACTTTGTTTGCCTCATCATCTCATTTCAACTCAAATTGTACCTTTTTTTATTTTTTTTCCAAAAACTTTTTGTCTTTTTCTCAAAAAGTTTTTTTTCTTTTCTGAAAATTCAAAAAAATTTACTATTACAACTAAAATATTTCAACTCAAACTAACCAACCAAACACCCTCCAATTTTTGTCTTTTTTTCTCAGCTTCACTATTCACACAGTTTTGTAACTCAAACTTTAAAAGTCCATAGTTTTGCATAGACAAGTTCAAATAAGATATATATTTTTTAAATTGCATAGAATTTCGAGACGAACGAAACAAACTCCATATTGATTTTTTTTTTTTCCAAACACATTTCAAGATTTTACACTTTTTAACTTCAGTAATTCAAAAGTCTGGATAAATACACAATCAATCCAAATTTAAATTTTACAATCCAAATCTTAACATCAAATACATACTTAAAGAGTCTCTTTAATAACGATTAAATGATACAACAAGGTTAGTCACCCCTACGACTTGTGATTAACAAAAAAAAAAAAAAAAAAAAAACACACACACACACAAAATCTAAAGATGAATGGAAATTGAATGAGATTTGACAACTACGCAGCTTAGGGATTACAAATATCGAGACAAATAAAATAAATTTCATATTGATATATATATTTTTAAACACATTTTAAATTTTTATATTTTTTAACTCTAATAATTCAAATACCTAAATAAATTTATAATCAATCTAAACTTAAATTCTATAATTTAAATCTCAACACCAAACACATGCTTAGAAAGTCCCTTTAATAACTATTAAAAGGTATAACAAAGTCGGTTCACCCCAAAAACTTGTGATTAACGGCAAAAGAAAAGATAAAAGATAAAAGAAAAAAACACAAAATCTAAAGATGAATGGAAATTGCATAAGAGTTGACAGCTATGCAGCTTAGGGATTACAAATATCAGACGCCACTTGTTAACTTTGTCTTATCCTTTCAAAGTTTATTTGTTTATTTATTTTTTTGACCAATGAATGCCACAAGAGATATATTTATGTGGGCCCGTGATACAGCCAAGCACGTGAAAACCGGTGAAAGGACTGCCCAAAATTTTTTTTTTGATGAATTGTATTTAGCATTTCTTCCCCCCGTGTTTTGCATGTGAGGACCAAAGAAATGGGAGGCTCATATTTTGCTTCCTAGTGATTTGTAAAATCCGGACCGCTCATTGCTATAGAACTCACTTAAATCTCACATCAAAACCCACTAAATAAACAGTTTAGATCTTGCACTCGCGTGAATGCATTTCGCATTTCTCACGTTGATGCAGGATCATTCATTGATGGGGTTTGTTACGAGATAAAAACCCGTAGTCATAATCATGAATCGTCAAATTCTTGTTAAATTTTGTTAAATTTAACGATTTAGAACCATATCTTGTTGTTAGGATTTCTTTTCATATCCGATCATGAACTTCTCTCATAGATCAGGCCTACAACTACAAGTGGATGGTGAAAATTGTATATTAGAATGCAATAAATTGCTTATCCATTTTCATCTTTCAACTAGTAGACCCAAAAACAAAAATCCAAGAGTTAGGTTCTAAAAGCTTTTTAAATGCATAAAACACTAGTTCAACCAAATCAAAGGCTTGTTGCCAATTTCCCTAGGCTGATATCTAAGATGTACACAACAATGCCAAACCCAAGAACCTAAGATGAGAAGTGCCAAAAATCTCACACTCGCATTATTGAGAGAGCGATCTTCACTCCTTGAAATCATCCCTGTCGTCGACGGGAATTGGTCTATTCCTCCAGAAAACGGCAAGAGCACTTCCGCCGAGCTGTCATTGATACGGTTCCATTAGATGGCAAACTAGATGATTCCCGGTCAATATTAACTCACAGTGATGCTAAGAAAGAAAAGGAGTTTGAGTGAGAGGTAGGAAAGAGTTATACCGCCATGCAAACAACGCTAACGGCAGAAGGAACAGCTACAAGTGGATTTGTGAAATGCTTTTGAGCGAGCAAAAATCCGAGTGCAGAGCTCTGCAGATAAACTGAGGAAGTCAATATACCTATAGGTCACAATGCCTAATCTGGTACACAAATTTGAGGGAAAAGTTGGTGATTCCTCTCTTTTGAGCGTTAATGAATACTCCTACCATTAGAAAAACCATTGGATTCTACGTCACTTTAAGTCTTTATAAAATGAAAATGTTCAAAGGGCTTGATGCCCAGGCCCAGTATCCAAATCTCATCATCTAGATCCAAAACTCCAGTAGGTATGTTTTTATCCACTTTGAGCCTAAACGCGCTTTGAGGCTCCTCAAAGCGCACGGTTATCCAACCCCAAAAGACTTCATGCCATCGGTAGATGGCATCCTTACTTATAAATCATCACCTGCACGTTTCACAAGTCATGTAGAATTGCACAGCTTATCTTTTCTTAGGCTGTTTGTCCCATGTAAACTTCTTAATTCAACGTAGGGTGAATGCGCCGGGGGGGGGGGGGGCGGCCTTTGCATGGAAGAATATTGTCCTATATAAGTAATGAAGATAACTACCGTTGCCAAACATGGATCACAAACTGTGTGAACTTTTATAGAGTTTTTTAAGATAAACTCAAAGAAATTAGTGCTTATAGTTCACAAGAAGGTATTACCTGCATACCACATTCGATAGATATGGTACGAGAAGTGGATTCACCGAAAGAAATTTTTGAAACCCAATAACCCAGAGCAAATGCAGCACCGTGGAGAATAGCCACTGGCAATATTAGCTGTGCTCCTTGTGCTTTGAGAACTTCTGAAACTTGGCCGATCTGAAATAGTATGGTAATTAGTTCAGTTAGTCCCTCCCATGCAAAGGAACTTCTATTAAACCACTGTAATGGATGCCATCAATACAAGATTTAAGACGGGTTGAATATTTTGCAAACCTACCGGGCTTGCACAAAGTAGAGTAGTGAGAATAACTCCAACTAAAGGCGTCACCGAGATTATTTTTGAAGTGAATTTGGGGAAGAATTCATTTGCTAACACTGTCGGATATAGAGTAGGAGTTAGAGCCAAATCATTTATCTCAACGTTCATGTGACTTTCGAGATTTTCAATAATTTTTTTAATCTGTTTTTGCTTATTTAACACCTTTAAGTTACCTCCAACAACTGTTGGCACAAGAACAACCTGGAAAGTGCTGATTGCTAGGCCCTGCATAGATTGCGAGAAGAAACATTATTGTCGGTAGAATTCAAATTATTGACACAGGTAATTCGGTAGCAAATACTTTGTTACAAGTAAATACTTTGTTACAAGTAACCAATACATATAAGAAATAGACAGATTAAATACTATTATTAAGCTTCACTCCTCATTTATCTAGGTTGACGTCGGACTTTACTGTTCCTTTTGGAAGGCCATGTAGCGAGTGCTAACTGTTTTCCATGTATCTAACTTACCAAATTTTGCCTTACAGCACCGAAGTATAACCAGAAACATCGGTTCTATTAATTACTATGAGGACTAGAAAGGAAAGTGTCTTGATGGGATCATTAAAGCTATGTACAATGATATTATAATCCATATACAAACCCGTCAAATACGAGGTTGCTTGTAGGAAATCATATTATTGATCATGCTGTGTAGTACTAAACTACTAACCCTGTCTGCTATTCATGTTATCTGGATTAGAAACATTAGTTGATAACGAGTTTACAACTTTCAAGGATTTCCTTTCTCTTTGATTGTTTTAAATTGGAAGGATATCATTGGGAACTAAAGTTCTCTTTTCTAATCTTTTTCTGTTCTTTATTAGAACTTCCCTTTCCTTTCCTTTTTGTTTCTTTGCTTTTGAGGATTTCTCATCCTCTTTCCCTTGTAATTGATTTTCTATCAATGGAAGGAGGCTTTTTTTTTTTTTTTTTCCCCTTTCATTTTATGCACACACACACACACACACATAAAGATTTCTGGCGTAATAATAAAAATTAAAAACATGAGTATAAATCACATTTTAACTTACAGCAGCATCAACGGGAACAAGCTGACCAGCAAGAAGCTTGGTAAGAAGTGGAGTCATAATGATAGCTCCTATGGTAGAACACCTACACAAATCCCATGAAACGATTACAAACATTCTTACAGGTACTGCCATTAAGATGAATATAAAATTATGAGGTACTGTCTATAGATCGATTCATGCTTTGTTTTAAACCAGAATTATTTCTAGCCATTGCTTTCTATTACACTTACGGAATTATGATTAGTTCAGAAGTGACCCTCCACTCCTAGGAATAGAATACATGTACACTATCATCAATGTTTCGTAAAACCCCTCATGGGAATGTCATGGAAACAAATTACTGTATGCACAAATCTTCACGATAAAACTTGAGTATTAAGCAAATAGTATGGATTCTATGAACCAACAAAGGAGTTCTTCCTAACGAAATGGAATATCAAGTTAAGAACAGCACATCCTGTAAAAGTTAATTGGCCAATATAGACCTGAATTTTTTACATTAAGGTTGAAAAACCATGTAGTTTTAGTGGTAATAATGCTAGATACCTTAATACGCGACACCATTTAACTGTCACTTTCTACTTAGAACAACAAATGGTTAGAAGAGAAAAGCAAAAAAAAGAATTAAATTCATACAGCTTACGTTGTCATGAGAACAGATAGCGCCACATTCCCCTTAGATATATAAGTTGCAACATTTGATGCCTGACCTCCAGGGCAGCATGAGACCAAGATAAGGCCGGTCGCAAGAGGAGCGGAAAGTTTTAGACTCTGAATGTCAAAAGGAAAATTGTTAAACAATAGATATATATGTTCAAGAAAAATTATCATTGCAAAACTCTAGCACTTTCAATTCCCATCCACAACAGAAATACATCTCCATTTTAAACCAAATCTGGAGATCCATAAATTCTGTTACCAGTCACTGGCCCTCTTGTTCTTGGAGAGGAGAGGGTTCTCAGAACCAGAGTAGCAGATAATGAGCGCTTGTACTGCACTATTAAGATAAATAACTCACATTATGCAAATTTTAGAAGGGACAGAATGATGTTTGCTTTCAAAAACGATAAGCTAATCCTCTGTCACGGTTTAAATGAAAATTACTTTCGTTATAGGTTTAACTGCATTGGCCTATTTTACGACTTAAGGGCATCGAATATTCCTTTTAGTATGTTTAGGGCATGAAATGTTCTTGCATCTCTTGCAACTATGATACAGTAGTGTGATTCATGCATTTATTTCACGGATAGTAACATCTTACTGCAACTGCAAAAGTGCCAAAACATGTATATGCACATATGCTCAAGGTTTTATATACTTCCTCGAGTAAAAATTTTTTGGCTATCCTAACTAAAAATAACATGGCCCCGTCGATCAACTAACTAGGGCAGGTGCCTCCACCGATATTTTGATTTTTTTTTTTTAATTACTTAAATTTTGGACCACGTAAGAGTGGCAAAAGCCCTTTTATGAAATGCAAACGAAGAAGGATGATGAGATACTTAAAAATATATCAGTCATAAAATAAAAGGCAGCAGTAGTTGTAATATTGATTTCCTGACGTACAAAGGATAAAGCTTGACCACATAGCAAGAGGTGCTTACGAAAATAGATTGATCCGAACAACCAAGAAAAAATAAGCTAAAAATCTCAGAGAGGAAATTACCATCGCAATTGTGAAGCCTAACATGGGTTTGATTAAGTATTGAGCAAGAAATCCAACGCCCACCTGCAACACAAAAGTTTAACAATCACAAATGCTGTGGAAAAAACAAAAACTCGTATGTAATTGTCTTCAACATAATACAAAGACATAAATGTGGATGTTAGTTACAGTCCAAGGGTTTCGCAAACATCGTCTGAAATCCTCAAAGGTCAATGTTAAACCCATAGATAGCATGAGGAACCCCAAGCCAACAGTGAAGAGATCCGTCTCCAACCAAGTCACCTGTAGAAACCCCAAATTCCGAACTAGTTAGAGAACAGTTGATATGCAATTCATCAAAGTAGCAGATAAATAGAGACATTACAGCAGAAGGCTTGTAGATGCCGATAATCGTTCCCAGGATGACCTGTCAAAGCAAGTAAATAAACATTACGAAAGCATATCAAGAATGAAACTACTAAAATATATATATGTATATATATATATATATCTACAACTATAGAACACATACCCAAACAGGAAAAAGAGTAGTCAGAGTTTCAATTATTCTCTCATACTGGCTCATCCCCTTGGGAGGGCTATCTGGAGCATCCCCGGAGACATTTGCCGCAGCCTTGCACATAACTTGGGAGTGCCTGCAAGTACATGACAGTAGAATTCCGATTGCACATAACCAACTTATTCAAAACTGAACAAGGTAATATCAAGTTTTTTGTAATCACAAAACGTTTTAGTGACTAGTGATCATCCAAATAAAGTAACTGTTGAAATATAAAACTATTGTTGGCCTACCTCTTAACAGCTTAAGCTTTTGGGATGGATTGGTAAACTAACATGGTATCAGAACAAGAGGTCATGAGTTTAAACCCCTGCAATTGCACTATTTCACCCCTTCATTATCATTCCGTGTTGGCTCTTTAATATGTTTCAGGCTTCTTATAATTTGTGTTGGACTTTCAAATTTAATATTTATCCGCACATTTGCCCATTGTCTGGCCTGCACGTAAGGGGAAGTGTTGAAATATAAAACTATTGTTGGTCCACCTCTTAACAGCTTAAGCTTTTGGGATGGATTGGTAAACTAACAGTAACATAAATTGGGAGTGGCTGAGGACATCAAACAGTAACATAAAATTGGGAGTGGCTGAGAACATCAAGTACAGGTCACCAAAATTTTGATCACATCGCTATTGAAAAAGGCCAAAAACCAAAATCTCCCAGCTTATCACCATCTCATTCAAAGTGAACAAGGCATCGTCATGTTTCCCACATCACTTGGAACATGTTTACCAAACCGTAATGCCAGTAATAGATTGTCATGAGAACGGTAATGAGTTTGGAAGTAAAACTAAAAGATTAAGAATAAGGATCAATAGGATCATTGATTTTCTTTCAAGCCTTTACTTGCCTATTAAAAAGTGGAATTGAAAGCAAGCCAGTTCACTTTCTAGTGTTACTAAACTTAAAAATACAGATCTTATCAATATAATTACTGAAAATTTTCCTTCATAGAGTTAAATAATCATTGGTTTACAACCCGTGAACTTATCAAGATTGTAAAAATAAACATTACATTTATTTCCTTTTAACCAGGAAAAATACCAACAAGTAGTATTGGCATTCCTTCTCATAGAATAATCCAGGACACCAACTCTAATATTAATTTTTTTATACTACTACATAATAGATGTCATATCTTATTAATATTAAATGACGTGACAGATTTTTAAATACCTATCAACAAAAAATGACCTTTCATGTTTCTAGTGATCATACTATTAAAGTACAGTGAAAAAAAAGGTCCAAACACATACCTTGAGGAAGATAGAATGATTGAAGGGGCTCCAAGAGCAACAACTGGACTCCGAGGCTTGCTTTGGATTGCCCAAGTTCGTCCATTCTCGGTTACAGAAAACCCACCTCTTAGATCTAAAAGCGAGGAAAAAAAAAATTTGCCCATGTTAGAAAACACGCAAAGAAATCATATTAAACAAAGAAATTTAGAAAAAAAAAAAAATACCCAGATGGGTTTGAAGCCTTCTAGCAGATAAGGAAGGCCTGTAGAAAGCTTGATAAGTGTTTAAGCTGCAACTGTCTTTGGTGGCAAATCTAGAAATGGACGCCATTGGAGAAGTACTAAGGTTGATAAGCAATGAATGAAAATTGGGCTTGTTTTTGAAGTGAAAAGGAGTATTGGGATTTTTCAGTTTTTGTTTGAGATATATATATATATATATATATAT
>JAFMPE010122663.1:651-12485 GCA_024759925.1 Ficus religiosa | reverse complement strand
CTTCTTGATCTTCCTGTTCTTCAGCAATTTGAGCCTTTTGCTCGGGTGTTAGAGTTCTTGTCCTCCACAATGCCATTATTGTCCTGCCAATACAACAAGCTTTGAGTCCGAAATCTGTCTTGGTCATGTAAATTTGGCTCATCGGCAAAACATTATTTGAAAACCGAGAAGGAAAAACAATTGTAAACCACCTGCTAGCCACGTTGAATGACACAAATGACTGAAAACAAAATCTAAGCCTGCCTTCTTCATCTTGAGACTTTGCGCCGTGCCTGGCATCGAGGCCTCGGTCCTTTTTCAGGATCATGACCAGCGAAGGGCTGCCCACGGATGCGAGGGTCGGGGGAAGTAGTTGGATGTCTTCAATGTCCTCCCAAAGAAAAAAGAACCTGGTCTTGTGGCCAAACAAATTTGCATAAAACCCCACTATCCTTGCCGATAGGAAAAGCCGACCCTGCAACAAAATGTCATAAAACGAGCGTTGAATTTAGTCATTGGGAGGGACTAACAACAATGCAGTGCGAGTAATGGTAAAAAGCATATAAAAAATGCTGATTTTGTTTCATTTTATAGCCAAACCTGTAATGGCAATTTTCTCTTAAGCTGGCATGTAAAATCGCTAATAAGAAACTCTTCAGGTGGTAACCCGAACAACTTTTGGAACGTCGAATTCCTATGAGGTGATCGAAGGTTCAACTGCGTAAGCGCCAAACGGGATGTTAGACCAACCATATCGGTACGAGATTAACTGAAAAATGATATCATGCGCATGTAATAGGAACAATAGAGATCAAAAGGTGAAATATGATACTATATATATATATATTTTTACCTTCTTTCCCACTTCCTTTTCCACCTTGGTCAAGTACTCCCGAATTGTTTCGACTCCGTTGGTGTTATCCAAGAAGATTCTCAAGTGCAACTTAGACTGAGAAGACTGAGCTAGCTTCCCCTCAAGGGGTACCCACAAGTCGGCGAGTTCAGTAGACGAGTGCTTCAAGAAATTGATCTCGGCATGCCCAAGTGAGGCAGCTTGATCAAATGGGCCATCGAAATCATATACTTCCACATCCAAAACTGATGGAGGTTCTTCCATGGCATCAAACTCAAGTATCTCTGCGTAAAGTGTTCGACATTTGTTTGAAATCAATGCAAAACTGAATGGAAGATATTAATGGATTACTTCAAGAGCAGATTAGACTTGCACCATTCCATTGAGGATCGCGAGTTTGGAGCTTCACCGAGCTTGTTCTTGTTTTGGCATTGCAGGTGAAAACCACATATGGATCTGATAAATCGGTAGAACCTAAGGACGCCAAGTTGACCCCTTCAATCAAAGCCACCGTAAGCGCCCATCCATCGCCTTGTGCTTTGACACCATGATCACCCCCTGTCGAAATAGGCGCTCAAGATAAAGCGACGGGGTTTTCTCGATGTGAACAAAAAGATAGGCTCAACGCCAAGTTGTAGAACGCGCTTACCTCTTTGCAGCCTAGCTTGTACGAAGTGTAGGACCATGCTATAAACATGCTCCAATTGAATGACTAAAATTCCACAAGTGATGACTTCTCCGAAACTGTCTGGCAAATCAAGGCCTAAAAACTCCAAGCCTTGGACTTGTCTGGGTTTACTAAGTAATATATGTACAAGAACATACAAAACCATGAAAAAAGTGGTGAATACAGTGACATTCCAGAAGTACTTTATCGCCAACTTCCAATCCGATTGGTGTTCTGCTTGCAAAGCTGATAAAACATGATCCTTGTCAGATAACACCGTCGAATCTAGCGTTTTAAAATGTTGAGCAAACAAATTGGCGAACTGGTCAAAGCTCTCCTTGAGCCCTTGTCGAACACCTCCCTCGATTAGATTTCTCATCATTGTGGAGTGGAGAAAGTTAACTCCCCATGATATCATAAGATGAGCGGAATCCTGTCCTGATGGTAGCTCCGGTCCAGGGGTTATCTTATAAAGCAATTCAACCTTGAAAGAATTCCCATATGGAACTTCCGGTGTACTTACAGATACAAAAACCGCATATTCCTTTCCATCTGCTTTGACATAGGTTTGCTCCTCCGTGGCCTTAACCGCCTTCACCATCTTCGTTGCAGCTTTAATGTACGAAACAACTCGTGTCAAACACAACACGTCTCCTGAATTCCATGTCCAAGTCCCCTCCTGCCTATCAGTTGTTCCCTGAAGCTCTGCTAGCTCAATCGTGAATTGGGAAGTCGGAGCGAAAAGGAGAGCGTTAAGCTCCTTTGGAGATACTGCATACGCTTGATCAATCAAAACACGCCCTTGCAAGTTCTCTGGCATTTCTTGTTCACTCCCCTTTGACTGCATCATCTCGAGAGCTTCTTCGAAACTACAATTAGAAAAACTGTCTACACAATCCTCGTATTCGGATTCAATACTAGACAACTCTGGAGAATCATCAGATTTTGAAGCTTCCCCATTCTTGTGAAAGAGCTTCTCTAAACCTCTAGCAATAGACTTAATTATGTGTTTTCCGTCCGGTCTCTTTCGGTTATGAGTTGATAAAAAGGGACATTCTTGAGCTTCCTCAATATTAACCTCTGAATTTGCTTCAAGAGGTTGGTTGTTGAGATAGTCCTGGATTTTTCCGTGCAGAGAAATGGTGAGAAGAATTTTTCCTGCAGGCATTCAAAAAATTCTATGATCTTAAAATATAGAACCACCACGCCTCTGTTTACTCTTAACAACATTGAATTGAATATTTTTGAAATATTCAGAAGTTCCATATAAAATTTAAGTGTTGGGCATGATCAAATTCAAGTCCTAGTACTCAACCTGGTAACAAACCGCAAGATCAGTAGTCAACGATGGTTTTTTTTTTATTTTTTATTTTTTATTTTTTATAGTAATATTTTCGACACGAAATTCATGCGCATGATCAAATTCACTTTCACTAACCCCCCCAAATGAGCCACATGAAGAGAAAATTTATCTCCAAGACTATACTTCACATAATCACATTCCATCATCAAATAAAAAATGTCATAAAAGTTTCGTAATTTATGAGCAACACTTAATTTCTAAGATCACCACAGCTTCCTTAATCCTCAGTCACTTCCGCTATGATAGTAATTAGTGAAAATGTCATTCAACTTAAGTCAACTACAACTGCACTTCATAAAAACCTTTTTCTTCGTAAAAATCATAAAAGCACACATATTAAATCATATTTCTGAGCCGAACAAGGACATCGATGGTGTTAAGTACTGTACCTTAAAAAAAAAGAGTTTCATGATTCGCGATCCACAGATAAATAACAGCTACATTCTACTAATTATGGTGCAAATTAAACATTCCCTTAAGAGACTGTTTTCTCATGATGATGAAAATTCATCTACTAGTTGTTCCGAATTTATTATCATATCATTTAAATTTAAGAATTTGACTAACTAATAGATACTAAATATTCAAATAAACTTAAGCAGTTAAATAAGTTGTCAAAATAATATCGAAAGGGCATTTAATAAAACAGGAAAATGCGATAGCATAAGAGAGATGGGCTAACCACAGTCTTTGGTGATATGTCTGGCAGCCTTGGGCCATTCCAGACAGAACCAAGTGGGTGGCAAGGTGTGATTATCCTCAGCCATGATGGACCAAACCGGAATCCGAACCCGACCCGCCAAATCCCCGGACCCACGGAACAGACCCGAGTCATCATGATCAAGGTTGAACAAAGTCACAACAAGCTCATCATCCAGGTCATGAACTCTGAAAACAAACTCCTCATTCCAAACCATTAGATTGGTCGTGGGGTTCCTCAGAATCCTTGTCTTGGACTTGTGCTTCCCAAGTTGAAGGTTCACGTAGCCGTTTTTCACATGCAAGCCCTGCCCTTCCAACACATACACGTACAACCTCATTGCTAAAAACAATATTTACAATATATATTTGGCTTCAAAAACTTGCGTTTGAACAACAGTTTTGGTTCTTCAACTTAAAAGGGATTTTGATGTTTGTTGTTGTTGCTTTTGTTGAAGAGAGAGAAAGAGAGAAGAGAGAGAGATTGAAGCATGAGAAAACGTGGAAGGGAGAGGCAAAGGACACGAGGGAAGTGAGAGGAAAAACAGGGAAAGTAGAATAGAAAAGTAAAGCTTGGACAGACAAAAAAGAGTCGGTTTTGGTTTTGGTTTTGCGTTTTGAAGAAGGAAAGGTCAAAATGAACAAGGGCTTATCTTGTTCACCTCTTTGAAACGGTTAGCGAAAGCTTTTTAAAAAATTGAGATCTATTGTTTCGGATTTCTTATTTTATTGATTGTCACCTCTATTGTTATATCATACACTCTAAATTTAAGAATTTAGTCATGAAAAATGTTAAATATTAAACATTTTTAAACAAATTAATAAGCATCAAAATCTTAGACAACTTTTAAAATAGGAAAATATATTAACAAGATCTAGACTCTTTTTTTATCAGGTTTTGGTTCACTTTCTTTCTTTGTTCGCGTTTGTGGAATTTGTATTCTTGTAATCTCTTAGCAAAGTGTTTTTTTGAGACTTTTGAGGTAGGAATCACATTGGAAAAGGAAAAATAAAAAAATATTTTAAAAAAAAAATTATAGGGGATTGGAATTAGGGACATTGGGATAGTGCTCTTGAGATGTCGGATTTTTCATTTATTGAGTGAGGAATCTAATGCCCTTTTTAGGTAGTTGTTTATTATTCCATTTCTTGCACATAAGTGCGTGTACGGCCTTAGGATGTGTCAAGGTCTTTAATTTTTTATTTTATTTTATTTTTTTTGAGATGTACAAGTGTTATATTATATGGAAGTAAACAACTTGTGACGAGAAAAGATGCCAACTGGAACAACAACAGAATCTGATGTCAAAAATGGCAAGCAATGCAACCGTTTATAGACGTCAATCATGTAATTCATATCATTTAGAATTGCATTCGCTCCGATATCCTGATCAACAAATAAAACAAAATAAAATAAATACATATTTATATAAACAGCTAATATTTTTTTTAATGGTGTTAGATTATAACTTTCATTTATTAAATATTAACAATGAAAACATTTTTCATTCGAATATCTATTCTTTTTCAGTGATATTTACACAAAATCACAAATTATTTTTGAAAAAAGACAACCATTGTGATTGCAGGCATAACACAACCACATAAAATACAGAGTTCAAATCTATAACCCAAGTTTTAAAAAAAAAAATGTCAAAAAATACATAATTTTTCTTCTCAATATTTATCCTAAAAATAAGTTTAATTTTTTTTTTTTTTAAATTTAAACCTGAATCCACCCTCAGGAGTAAGAATGTCCCTGTGGCCAAACATACCAACTTTCGCTTTTCCCGAAGAAAAAAAGAACCAACTTCAAATTGCTCTGCGACTTGTCGTTTGAAAATCTGTTGGGGAGAGAGAGAGAGAGAGAGGAGAAAATGTTACAGTTCCCGGGGTTCATGACGGAGTATCCATGGTCGACGACGAAGATTCCGACGTCGTTGCTGCTTCCATCTCAGTGGCCTCAACCTCATAGCGAAGACCTCCTCCTCGCCATGGAAGAGTCCGAATACGAAGACAAGGTTTTCACTTTTCCCTCAAATTTCTTCACCCCTGTTTTTAGATTCTCACCCACTCCTTAATCGAAACGAAAATTGCTTCATAATATTGTTAAGAACCCCTATTTCTAGCGGTCGAATTAAAAAAAAAAAAAAGAATTATGAGAATCTTCAACCCATTTCAGTGTATAATTCTTTTTCAATGTCAGATTTTTGGCTGAATTATCATATAATTTTTATTAATTAAAATTAGGGTTCAAAGTTTTATAAATTAAATTTTTTTTTTGGATAAATCAAAGTTTATACTTTTGGATTATTTTGTTTCAAGTTATCTAATTTCTGTTCTGCAAATTTCGTTAATTGTTATAGTTAAAAAGAAGTTTACTTTTGGATCCTAAAAAACCTTAATGTAGATTTGGGGTTGCATTATATCAGTAAAGCACGTGAGTTTGCCAGTTCTAAGCTCATTTCAGGACTATTTATAACCTTAGGCGGTTGGAACTAATTACTGTGTTTGGTAAAAGGGAAAGAAAATGGAAAGGAAAGAAAAAGGTAAATAATTTAGGTGAGGAAAATGGAGTTGGAGGAGAGGTTGTTTTTCTTATTGTGTTTGGTATAGATTCCCTCCTCTAATTTCTTCATAGTGGGAAGAAATTAAAATTGGGCTTCTTTACTGGATTTGAAATCTCTCAACCGATCTGTTCCGTCCACTTTTCCCTCCTACCAAACAACTACAAGTCTAGGATCTTTCCATTAATCCTCCGACCCCTATCCCGCCTTCCACTTTTCCTTCCTGCCAAACAAGCTTTTCAGTACCCGTCGAGGCTTCCGTCCTCGTCCTAATTTCGTCATACAAGAAGCAACGCGTAAACCCCATCTCGAGCCTCCGCGAAACTCTTTCCTAGGGACCCCCAATTATCATGTTGTTGAGCAGATTGTAATCTAATCGGTATTCGGGTGTCTTCAAGTTCAAGCAATAGCAAACCAAGAATAATGTGACAGTTATAAGTTGCTAATTTTACTGTTTTCTTTCTCTTACAAGCGTGGGTGCTTATGCGCGTATTTTGTGTGTTTTTAAGTGTTATGTTACTTTCAAGGAATCAACGTGAAATTTTTTCTCGTGTCTTGAGAATGAGATGATGATCTCTTATATGAATGATTTTGTAGCTGAATGAGATCAGAAAGACGAAAAGCAACATGGTTGTGATTGGGAAAACCGTTTCCGACAATGACAAGGAAGACTACGATAATGATGCAGATGACGATGATGCTGACAATGCGGAGGAATCCGAAGGTGAAGAATTTGAGCAGGAAACCGGTTAAACATGCTGATGTTTTCCTATTCCCTTCCTGGCCAAAGGACCTGCATAATTCTGTTTTTAATTCACTTGGACTGTTCCATTATGTAAAAAGTTCAACTCTTCCAAATTCGGTTCTTAACGCGTTAATCAGGAGAAATTTAAACCCTTCTGTCTTGTATTGTTTTAATTTTGGAGATGGTTATAGGGATAGAGATTGATTTACCCAGGTAACCTCAGGAGGCTTGACGCTTTTCCACTTGATATATGAATCCCTCACAAAATAAATTGTTCATATATTTCGACCAATATAGTAGGGGCGACTCAAACCTAAGCATTTAGTGATGAAGATGAGCATCTTACCAACCCACTTAAAAGAATGCTGGCTTGATTTGGAGAGGTTAAGAAGTAATCCTCTGATCTTTTTTTCTTATATGGATGTCGGTGAAGAATAGGAAGGTACTGTGATAAAAGTCTCAAGAAAGCTTTCCTTGGTCGGTTCCTGTGTTGTGATTCTTGTCTGCTTGAAGTAGGAGATCCACTTGTAAAGCACATTTGTGTTACTTCTCTCCTTTTTTGACTTTTCTAGTAGTAGCAAATTTCTCTTATGTTCTCCGTTTGAAGTTAGACAAGATGACACTTCTCTTACTCTCCTTGCCCCAATAATTTCTTCTTGTTATCCAAATTAATCAATCACCTTTTTCTTGGTTGGTGATTGAATGGAAAAACAAAGGAGAGCCTCCACAGCTTCACTTCTCAATAGCTCATTCGATTAAAATAATAATAACAATGAATAAAAGCTCAACTTCCATAAACTTGTACTCTACAACTACAAAGGGAATGCTTTTTTGTTGACATGGTAAAATGGGAACCACATATTTGCACTCTAACACTCTACTCATTCCAGATGGCAAATAATCGCCATTTGAAAGGGCTATGATGTCTAGGGCTAAACAAGGAAACTGCAAACCAAACGCCACCGATGATGACTGCCTGAAGTCATCCGTTTTGTCGGTGACAAGTCAGCACCGACAGTGTGGACAATTAACGTAATCAATCAACACCGGACGGACAGATGGCAATTTTGAAAGTTTGGGTTTGATCGGCTACCAAACTGATCGAGATTTGTCTTTTTTAGATCGGTGTTTGGTCGGTCCTCACTAGCTCGTCGGGTTGTAGCGATTACGCATTCCAAAAAACCAACAATGTCAGTCGGTTACCAAACCGATCAATTTGGTCGATGATCGATCGATGTACACCCCCGACTTGTCTATATGCACTTAAATCAATTCGGCTTCATGAACTTCGAGTATATTCCCAAGTTAATTGGAGCTGTAATCTATTTGGTGCTGTACTTCTAGCCCAAGTTAGTGTCCCATTTTGAATGTACAAATCATGTGATGTATGTCCTAGAAAGAGTGTAAAAGAAATAAAAAATAAATAAAGCCACTTCCAAGTCCGACATCCTGGTTGGCAAAAAGTTGGCTCACCAAACCCTCAAAAGCTACCTGGTGCAAATATTTATAAATTTTATGGCATTCCATGACTAGCTTCAAATCCATCAATGGAGAATCGCTCTCTTTTGCCACAAGCATCGCATCTTAATTATTTAGCATCAACCAGCTGGCCAAATTGGCCACCTGTGCAAGTAGGTACTAATTTCCCCCATTAAATAATTTATTCATTTTCAGTGTCCCCACTCTTTATTTCTTCCTTACTTTCTTGCCTACTTCCTTTCTTTCCCCGTTTAATTAATTCCATAATTTCTCAATTTTAATTATATTTTTCATTACAATAACGTGTTTAGGCATGTCTTAAATCTTAATTAGTAGGTAATTTCAAATTAAATGGCTAATTAACTCGTCCAATTAATATGAGGTTCAACGCGCCAGCCGTCTACCTGTTTATGAATTTTCTTTCACTAGGCCCCGCGGCCAAGGAGGTATCTGATTTCTTTCTTGACCTGCAAAAAACACCAGAAGATTAAACAGACGACATTTTATACAAAATCAAAGACTACAAATCTATAATATCTGACCAAGAAGAAATATACTTACACGTGTAACAGTGACACGACCCGTGTAACAGTGACCGGCACGTGTCAAGCTCCAAGCGTTCTTCCAGTGAACGGCGATCGACGGGAAAGCAAACGGCAAATTTTAGCCATTCCACATGGTTAGATATTTTTTTAAGGGGAAAATAATAATCAGATATTTCTTTTTTTTTTTTTTTGAATAATCAGATATTTCGGAATCGGCTTTTTTTAGGCAAAACTTTAATATTTACAAGAGCTAATTGGAAAAAAGAACCAAAATAATCGTTTCTTATACAATAGTACCAAAAGAAAACCTTTAATATTCACAATCCAATCACAAAATTGCTCTATATATTTTTATTTCTTTTTCGAGTTTTATTTTTTAGTTTTCTCCTCGTCGTTTTCTCTATATTTCCTTTTCCTCCTATATTTTCCTTTTTTTTTCTTTTCAATTTCCTGCTTCAGAGACTTTTTTTCTTTCAGGTTCTTCAGGCTTTCTCAACAGTAATCATTGTCAGTAATAACTCAGAGGAACTTGATGATAGTGTTGATGATGATGATGATGATGATGATGTTGATATCGGTGCAAATTTCCTTGAAGACTGCAAGGATATAATCTGACTTTTCCGGCGAATCCGAGCGGCGACGGACCTCGGGAAACTAAGTAATTAGGAACCGATTTGGGGGCCGGGAACGGAGGCGGCTTCGAAGGAGGAGAGAAATCGACGACGCTCTGAGCGACCGACGGAGGCGGCGACACCGTTTTGACGGACTTCCTCGGAAACAGCACGGCTCTGATCTTCGACGAAGAGGCGCGATCGTATTCCTCGATGAGATTGGTCAGGTCCTCGTCGGAGGTGATCGAGATCAAGGTCTCGAGATCTCCGTTCGGCAACTGGCACTTCAGCGTCGCGGAGAATCCGCAGAACTCGCCGATCTTCACCATAAGCTCTGCACCACAGAAAAGGAAACCAAACGATCAATTTAACAAATAAATACTCAAATTCCTCGTATGACGACTGAATTTCTTGAAATCGGAGCTAAATCGGACGAACCTGCGAAGGAAATCGAGCGATCGACTGAGAGAACGCGGTTGAGGCCGCCGACGTAGCGGACCTTGCCGTCGGAGCGACGGGGAAGGATCTTGCCGTTGTAGCTACAGAGGAACTTCAAGGCCTCCGAAACTTTGCTGTTCTTCTTGTCCATGACTACTCTTCTTCTTCTTCTCTTTCAATGTACTGGTTACAGTGTAGAGAGAGAGAAAGTTCTAGAGAGGGGGAGAGAGAGGAATTGTGAAGGTTTTTTGGCGTTTCAAACCCAGGAGGCGAGGATCCTGGGCCTATATATAGCGGTTGGAGATTGAGTTTGAGGAGCGTTAAGACTGTGGAGTTGAGGCGGTGATGTCATGGCGTGGGCCCCACGCGGAAATTGGGTACTTTGATTTTGGGAGGAAAAACCGAAAGAAAGAGAAAAGGCAAAAGAAAGGAAACTGTATTTGGAGGGTAAAGTAGTAAAATCCTACGTCCATGGTGGGGATGAAAATTGGGATATTCGGATTTGGGAAGGAAATGCTTTTGGAATTGGAGGGAAGGAAGGAAGGAAGGAAGGAGTAAAGAAAACGCCGCCCAATTGAGCGAGCGGGGCTTTGGTGGCCCATTTTTGGTGGTGACTTTGGACACTCGGAGGCCACACGGCTAGACTCTGACTCTCTCTCTCTTTTTCTCGGTCCACTCTAGACGTCTTTCTTCTTCTTCTTTTGGAAAAATCAAAAAATATAAAATACATATCACAAGGGAATGTATTTGTAATTATATAACTAATTTTAAATTTTAATGTGATTTTTTAGGGAATTTTTTTGATGCTATTGGGTAGACTTAAATATAAAGAATTAAATAAAATCTTTTGTTTTTGGTAAATAGAATTAAAGAAAATGTTATACCTTTTAATGATAATAAGATATCTCTACTAATATATTATTAATATTTGTAGAACTTAAATTGTGATAATAAGCGTAGTAACTGTAATTTAATACTTGATTTTTGTGTGTGTATAATTTAAAAAGAAAAAGAGAAAGTAAACTTTGGAATGTGAAACCAAGTTACCATGTGTATAAAAATATGTATATATATATATATAAGAATATAAAGTTACAAATTGAAGTTTATGTCAAAATAATATAGTAGTGTTTTTCTTATAAGACTGATTAGTTTAATTAGTTTAGTTGATAAACATATCCAGATAGTATATACAAAAAGATTAAATACTCATCATTTTATAAAATGAATTACATACTAAGATTTATGCTTTAAGAGTTATAGCTTCAATGATTAAAGAAGTAAATTACTTAAAACTTGAAAATTTGATATCACATTAAAATTTAAATTATTTTATAACCGACTAATTATTTTACATCTGACTCCACCTAAATTCATAAATTATCTTTCGATAAAATGAATATTATGACGTGTGCAACAATGTTATGTTATATGCATAATTATAATAATAGTATACTCGTATACTATTTTTTCCTTTTAACAAATTCGGGTAGTAAATGCATTTATTATGGTAGTGTGTGGCCTTTTGCTACTCGAAAGGTTAGCTTACCAATCAATATGGATGTCATCACAATACCAAAAGGGTCAAAAAAGAATTCTTAGCAAAAGGAAACTAACCAACCAAAAGCAGAAGAACAACTCCAAAAGAGTCATCGGTGCACTCGATGATTGATGTGCCTTTTTAATTTCTTATTATTAGATTTCTGTACATGTTTTATCCCCTTATGCATTTCGTTAGAATTTATTAGTGAAATCGATTTATAATTAGAGTTAAGTTATTTTGTATTATGAGGTTATTCAAAGTATTAGTATTTGTATTTTATTGATTTGAAATACAATTATCCTTTAAAAAAAAAAAAAGAACTCTAAAAGAGCTGAAGAAGAATAC
>JAFMPE010122648.1:0-11541 GCA_024759925.1 Ficus religiosa | reverse complement strand
AAACAAACGGAAATGGTTTTCGAAATGGTAGGTACCTTGCTGAAGCCCATATGCAAGCAATGCAGTTTGAGGAGGCAGAGAAGTTCTGCAAGAAGACACTTGAAATTCATAAGGAACACAGCGCGCCGGCGTCCCTCGAAGAAGCTGCAGATCGCCGACTTATGGCTCTCATCTGCGAGGCGAAGGGAGATCATGAAGCTGCACTCGAGTACCTGGTTCTTGCTAGCATGGTGATGATTGCCAACGGACAAGATAACGAGGTGGCTACTATTGATGTTAGCATTGGCAATATCTACTTGTCTCTCTGTCGCTTTGATGAGGCTGTTTTCGCTTATCAGAAGGCACTTACGGTCTTGAAATCCACAAGGGGCGAAAATCACCCTTCTGTGGCTTCGATCTTTGTTCGCCTTGCTGACTTGTATTACAGGACGGGTAAGTTGCGAGAGTCCAAGTCATACTGTGAGAATGCCTTGCGGATATATACTAAACCGTTGGCTGGACTCACATCTGAGGAAATTGCCAGCGGTTTGACTGAAATCTCCGCCATCTATGAAGCTGTCAGTGAGCACGAGGAGGCACTGAAGCTCTTGAAGAAGGCGGTAAAGTTATTGGAGGAAAACCCTGCACACCGTGGCACTATTGCTGGATTAGAAGCGCAGATGGGTGTGATGTTCTACATGGTTGGAAGGTTTTCAGAGGCTCGAAATGCTTTCGAGAGTGCCATAGCCAAGCTTCGTGCAAGTGGGGAGAGGAAATCAGCCTTCTTTGGAATCGTGTTGAACCAGATGGGATTGGCTTGTGTGCAGCTCTACAAAATAAACGAGGCCACAGGACTGTTCGAAGAAGCAAGAAAGATACTAGAGCAGGAGTGTGGTTCTTGTCACTTGGATACTCTCGGAGTATACAGCAATCTGGCTGCGACTTATGACGCCATGGGGAGGTAATCCTTAATGTTGACTCAAGCTTTTGGCATTAGATGTTTCTTCGTAAGCTATATCCTGTTTCGCGTGTTTGTTTAATCATCATCTTTTGAAATGCCATCTAAGCATAAGCCGAAAAGGTTGGTGTTCTTTGCTAAACATGGAATTTTTATGCTCGTATAGGGTAGAAGATGCAATTGAGATATTGGAGTACATCTTGAAGGTGAGGGAAGAACAACTCGGGACAGCAAATCCCGACGTTGACGATGAAAAGAAAAGGCTAACTCAGCTATTGAGAGAAGTGGGAAGGTCTCGGAACAAGGAGGGAAAATCGCTCGAAAATCTTCTTGGTTTCAACTCTTTCAGAAGGAAAAAGGAGCAAACAAAGAGGCGGTCTGGTTTTAGCTTCAAAACTTGACTGAGAACACCTCTTCGTCTCAGCCCTCCTTTCTACCACACCGAAACCGGCTTTTGCTATATAGAAAGATTCCACACACACGCACACACACACACACACACACCAAAAAGGTCTTTGCATTTGAATCCTTCTTTCTTGGAATGTTTGTCTTCTTTATTTTGAATCTGTTTTCTTCGAGAGAACGTTGTGAACTTTGGAAAAATTGTAATGATATATTTTCAGACTCAGAATTTTGTTGAGTGACAAGAATGAAAATGTGAAGCCTATAGTTCAACTTCGTATCTCTTTCCCTTTTTTTTTTTATTTTTTTATTTTTGCCCTGCTGAAATAGATTGTTCAAGTTTTGGCTTTGCAAGCGTTGATTTGTAACTAGAGGATGGTAACAAATGACGGGTTTCTTTTCCTTTGTTTCTTGCCAATTCCAATTTGCGCTTTGCTTTTCAATTTTGTATCAGTTCTTTTTTTTTTTTTTTTTTTAACACCTTTTAAATGGAATATAGATGTGCAATATTTTTTCGTTTTCTTGATCTTAAAAAAAAATTATATATTGTCCGTACAGGAAATCTTCGTCCTGGGGTGGTGGCGCAGTTGGCTAGCGCGTAGGTCTCATAGCTTTGAAGTGAGTTATCCTGAGGTCGAGAGTTCGAGCCTCTCTCACCCCAAATCTTTTTTCTTTCTTTTTTTGGGGCCCTGAAATTCCTTTTTTTATTTTTATTATTTATTTATGCGCGCCTCTTTTTTAAACGAAGCTAGCGTAAGTTGTACTGTCAAAAATATAGAAATCGGCACAGAAAGTAACGAGCTCAGCTGAAACAATGAGTGATAGAGTTAGGATTTATTGGTGGGGATAAAAATTTTTTTTAATCAAGATTATATTAACATAAGATATATACACGTAACAGTTTTTGTTTAGTAAATTTATAATATGTAGACACATGAAAATATCAGTATTATATCTAAATATGACAACATGTTATTATTAATTATATGTAATTAGAAATAAAAATAATGTAAAAAAGAACATGAAATTGAAGTGTTGATCTTAATATCTTTATAATATCATAACCATTTAAATTTCATATCTTTAAACTCCAAGTCTATTATATCACCTGTAAAAATGATATATATATGTATTTTTTATACACTTGTAAATTATATTATTTTCTCAATAAAAGTGCAGATTATTTTAAATTCATATATCTCAAAATATCATTTTCTTTTCTTAAATATAAGTTGTGCTCGACGATATTTCATAGAGGCAAACTCATCTATACTTGATTCACTATTAAATTTTTACAGTAATTTCCTTCTCAATGTGGAGCAATCATTCAAAAAATTATCTTCTATCCTGCTTCAGAGACTTGTCTTGATTAAGACAATTAAAAAAAATCACAATTAATAATAATAATAATAAAAAGAATTGAGACAAGAAGCGAGAAAAAAAATATACAAACCTAAAGTGGAAACGAGAAGTTGAAGAAGAACGAATTAACAGACCAAGATAAAGTTGTCTGAAGTTGTGTCAAGTGAGTTATCTTGAGGTCCAGAGTTTGAGCCTCTCTTGCCCCAAATCTTTTTTTTTTTTTTGGACACTAAAATTCCTTTTTTTTATTATTATTATTTTTTTATTTTTACTATTTATTTATACGCACCTCTTTTTAAACCAAGCTAGAGTAAGTTGTACTACCTAAGATATAGGAATCGTCACAGAAAATAATGAGCTCAGTTGAAATGACGGAAGTGATGGAGCTGGGATTTATTGATAGGGAGACAAAAAAAATTTTAATCAAGATTATACTAACATAACATGCATATATGTAATAATTTTTGTTTATTAAATTCATGATATATTGACACATGAAAATATCAGTATTATATATAAATTGAACAATATGTCATTATCAGTTATATGTAATTAGAAATAAAATAATATAAGAAAGAACCTGAAATTAAAGTGTTGATTTTAATATCTTTATAATATCATAGCCATTTAAGTTTCATATCTTGAAACTCCAAGTCTAATATATCACTTGTAAAAATGAAATACATATATATATATTTTTTATACACTTGTAAATAATATTATTTTCTCAATAAAAGAGCAAACTATGTTAAATTCATATACCTCAAAATATCATTTTCTTTTCTTAAATATAAGTTGTGCTTGACAATATTTTATAGAGGCAAACTTATCTATAATTGATTCACTACTAAATTTTGCAGTAATTTCCTTTCAATGTAGACAATCAAGTAGTCATTCAAAAAATTATCTTCCATCTTGTTTCGGAGTTTTGTCTTGATTAAGACAAATAGAAAAATCATAATTAAATTTAAAAAAAAGAATAAAATCAAGAAGTGAGAAAAAGAAATACAAACCTAAAGTGAAAACGAGAAGTTGAAAAAGGACGAATTGACAAACCAAGATAAAGTTGTCTCAAGTTAAGAAGAAATCTAATATTATAAATCGAAGAAAAAATAAAAAACACACCTTAAACAACAGAGCAAATTTTCAAATTTGTTTGGGAATAACGGAATAGGAAAGTGAAGAATTAGCTTTTTTTGGAAGCTTTTAGTTTATATGTAAACAAAATATTACTTAATATAATGAGCCAGTCTTTTAAAATACTTGGCTATTAAAATTGTAGTGCAGATTTAGAATTTATGTCAAACCATTAAGCCTACTAATGTTTATGCATTTAATAAAATCATTTGATTTTTTAAAATTCAGATTGTCTACCAAATAAAATATAGAGAACTCTTAATCAAGGAGAACCAAGACTAATTCATACATGTACCTATCATAGAAAAAAAAAAAAAAAAAAAAAAACTCCACTGTATAAATTTTTTAAAAAAATTTATGGGGGGGGGGGGGGGGGGGCCATCGCCCTCCCTCCGTCATTGAACGACAACGTGTCATTTTTAAAGTTGTTTCAATATTATTATTATTATTTTTTTTTTTGGAAGGATATGTTGTTGTTTGAAATGTACCAGTAAAATTGCATTGCGTTTTTACAACAGAAAACCACATGTCGATATTTTTCGTATCTATTTTCCTTGAGACTTAGTTTACATTAGATGTCGTATGTGGTTTGTACTGCCGCCACAAACGACATACCTAGGATCTAATATGCTCTAAAGAAACAACACGTCGTTTAACATAGATGTAGCCTCAAGAAACATCATCTGTCACATTTATACACAACATACACATTAATTAGCAAAATGATTTAAAATCATACATATAAACCTATATATGTACACCTATATGTATATATCATGATTTCTTAAACGAAATGTTGTTGTACTGCCGCCACACACGACATACATATGATTCTAATATGCTCTTAAGAAGAAACATGTCGTTTTAGCACGAAGCCTCACTAAATTAGTAATGGTGCAAACTATATATATAATATTGACTGATTAGTAATGTATAAATTTACATTTATATATATATATATATATATATATCTCTATGCGGTGTATGTGCTTTGACAGATATATATATATATATAGTTTTGAACGGACATGTGAAAAATACATTACATAATAGACATGTTAGGGTGATTGCAAATAGAATTAATTGATATTTCGTATTTAAATAGAATTACGGGATGCAAAGTTCGTATTCCACATTCTAAATTAATATATATATATATATATATATAAATATCAAAAAGGTGAAAAAGAGATGAGAGTAAAGTTTATTTACAAAGATGACTCAAGAAAAATGAAATTAATTTTCTTAAGATAGCTAAATAAGCCCAAATCACTTACTAAAAAAATATATATGACTATTACTTGCTTAATCAAATTCAAAATATTTTCCATCTTCAAATTTCCGATATTTATTAGTGACTACTTGATTGTTGATCACTCGGCCAACTAATGTTGAACACATCGAGTCCATTCACCACATCATGGCTTGTAAGGGCATAAATAACTCTGGATGTTTCACTCTACCATACAAGGCAAGTGAAAAACATGCTTCCAAGACAAATCACACAGTTCTTCTCATGTAAACGCTCGTCGTTTATATCAATATTATTTTTACTACCTCTATGAACAAGAAGCATAACTTCTTTTTCCTTCTTCTTAGTAGCTTGCCATTCCAAGATATTGAACCTGTATGACAGAGCTTTTGCTTTTGCTTCCAGTCAGTGGAAGAAGAGAAGCAAGAGTTGTCATTTCTCAGTAAATGTTTGGATTCAAGAAGCTTTCTGAGCTTAATATGATATTTAAAGTTTTATAATAATAAATAAAAATGTAAAATGAAGTTTATAATGTTTAATTTAAATTTAGTTAAAAGTTTTTAAGTTTACTCACAAAATTTTTGTCAGAAGCCACATTTTTTGACTTTGATAAGAAGCACTTCTAAAAACTAAAAACTCTTCTGATAGATCATCTAAACATTTGGAGAAATTACTTTTGGACCTAGAAAGTTAAAAATAACCGGTTATCACATTATACAACCGCGAATGCAAAACTAAGTAGACAAGTATAAAAACACCGAAAGGAAAGCAGAGTAAAAGAGCGATGAGGGCCTTAAAACGCCAATGATTTTCTTTTGCCGAGTTTTCTCCTCTGGTACTAATACTGTTTTTTCTTTTTCGTCGTTAGACCAGTCTTCTGAGGAATCCATAATATGGTAATGCATATTTTATTTGATAGTAAACGTATATACATTATATATGCATCGAGAAAGTTATAAATAATTGAAAAAAAAAAAAAAACCAGAAATCTGCTTGATTTGCAACATGAGTATTGTGTTTGGATTGGCCTAAATGGTCCCTGATTCTTTTGAAGGTGACGATTTGATCTATATTTTTTTAATTTTATCCGAAAAAACCCTAAACTCTCTAAATGTTGACAATTTTAATGCTTTCCATCCAATTCCATCAAGTTTCTAACGGAAACTTGCACAAACGATCATTTTTTGTAGTAAAAATACCAAAATACCCTTCAATTTTCTCTTTCCCCTAAACTCTCCCAAAAATCCTTGTTCGTCTCTCTCTTTACTTTTGGCGACAGCCTCCATCTCCAACGACGCCAAGTCCAATCCCCCCTCTCTATCTTCTCCGTTGTCGAGATCACCCCACCCCCACAACCACCCATATACTTATGACGAACTTCGGCTCCTTTCGATCTGGGTTCACCACCCCCCTCCCCCCACAATGACCAACTCTCCCCCGCGCCCCACTGTCAAAACTAAGGCTCCACCCCTTCTTTCTGTTTTCGATCTAGGTTGGGTTCCCACCCCCCCACCCCGACAATTGTTTTTGATCTGGGTTTGCTGCCCTGGTAATCTGGGTTTGCTGCTTTAGATTAGAAGGGAAGAAAAGGAGAAAGAGGGGGGGTGGAAGAGAAGAAATTAGGTTTCTTTTATGAGTTTTTTTTTTTTTTTTGATAAATTAAATTTACTGTTAAATTAATAAAAATACCCTCTCAAATGTTAGAAATTTAACGGAATTGGATGGAAATGACTCAGATTGTCAATATTTAGAGAGTTTAGGGTTGTCTCGACCAAATTAAAAAAAAAAAGAACCAAATCATCACTTTGTAAAAAGTTTAGGGACATTTGGACTAATTACTCTTCTAATTATCCATTTGTACACGAATAATTTCCTATTACATTTATGTTTCCTTGTATCTTTCCTTTTTATTTGGAAAAGGACAAATTTTACTTTTCCCCCTTAAATTTTAGGTCTTGTCCCAAAACGCCCTCCAAATTTTAATTTATAACATTTTTTCACCTCAAATTTGGAAACATTTACAAATTTCCTCCTCAGTTAAATTTTTAACAGAAAAATACACTTGACAAAAATATTAAATATTAAATTACGAAGTGGCACTCATTGGTAGCACGCATGGTACTTGCTACTCGTATTACATGTGAAATTACTAAGTTAAGCATAAAAGAGCAGTTTGGGAAAAAATGACAATCAGTCATAAATATTTACTCTTTTAACCTAATTATAAGGTCAATTTTGCAATTCCATACTTAATATCCCCAACCCATACTACCAATTAGTGTCATGCACATTTCTCCGTAAAAAATTCAATTGAGGGGGGAGATCTATATATGTTTCAAAGTTCGAGGGGAAAAAAATATTATAAATTAAAATTCCGGGGCATTTTGTGACAAGGCTTAAAGTTCAGGGACAGGAGGGGAGTGAATTTTTCCTTTTAATTTTTATCTTTTTTTTTAGGGGAAATTTCGTTGAGCTCATTAAGAAGATACAAAAACATCAAATATAACAAATGTCCATGTATTACATAAGACAAAATCCTTCAATAAGAAAGAATCCATCAATAAAGTGTAATGATGCTTAAAGAAAAAGACGTATATTTGAGACCCAATAACAGATATATACCTTGGCAAACTGAAATGAGGCACATGTACATCTCTTTTTGACAAAATCCCAACAATTACTAAAATTTCCCGATCAATCGAAGGCCAAGACTCAATAGTATTAGGGTCACCTAACTCCGACGGACAAACAAACAACATGGAAGGTGGAGAAACCACCTCCGTTATTAAAAATAACAAATAGATAAAACAACCAAAGAAAATACGAAGAAGACATCACTATTATTACACACAAACGTACACAAAAAAAAAAAAAAAAAAAATCAATTGCACAAAAAGAGTCCTTGTAGATAAAATGATCCACGACGTCAGGAGAACTGGGTTATCAAAATTGAGCTGCTGCAGAACCTTCCCGACACATGACGACTACACAGCACTACCAACTATCTCATTCATACATTGTTCCTTCCCACAACGTCCTTCGTCTTGCCATAGGCTCGCCTCTGCCAAGAGACAAGCCAAATACCACCTTTGGAGTCTGGCCCTAAAAGAAGAAAATAATTGAAAAACCTTAACTCTCACGCGTTAGTGAGAGAGAAAAGAATAGAGAGAGAGCCTCCTAAAGTTCTATGATAATGACAAAATCCAAATATAGCATTAGAAATAACATTATACAAAGGAGAACAATTATATTTATTTTTTTTAACACTTTTTTTGTAACAAAAATAACATTGACTCTTATATATTAATTTCAGATGGTCCAAAATGATTCTTTACATTTCCAAACCCAAACGCTGATCCCCTTTTTAGACTGCCAAAAACAATTTGAATGGTTAATTCGAAGAATGCCATTCAAATATTTCAAAATGGATGTAACAAACACCCGCTTGAGGATGAAAATCACTCTATTATATAATGCTATTTCCAGTTAAATTTGGCAATTATTATATTTAATGGTAAATTTTTATTAAGTATAAAAATGTCAAATTTGACATTTCATTATTATTAATTGGGCATCTTTTTTTTTTTTCATTTAATCGTAACATTATCATCATTTCTAAATTATTTTAATAGTAAAAGTTTACTTTTATAAAATTTAAATTTAGCCCTATTTCGTTTATAGATTCGAACGTATAATTCCATTTTCTTATTGTATTTTCTTTCAATAAAAAGTTTGTATTTTGTGTTCAAATTTAATGTTCAAACCTCCCAAGCAAGTTATAATAATGATAACAAAAAATAATAAATAGAGTATTAGAACACAACTAAGACAGAAAAAAAAAAATCAATATATATTTTTGTACTTTTTTTATAATTAATATTGACAGCCGTATATACATTGGAGGTGTAAAAGATCCCTCGATGCTTAGAGCGATCTTCTTCATTTATGGCGTGAAAAAAAAAAAAAAATTGATAATAAAAAACGACAAAATTGAATATTCATCACGTTTTTAGAAGATGTATGTGTAATGACTTTCTAAACTCAGCTAGACAACATTTGACAGTCGTTTACACATCCAACGTCCTGCAGTTCTCAATCACAGAGAAATTATTTTGTATTTTAAAAAACAGGGAAAATTATGTCTCGACTCTTGAATCTCTCCCACTTTAAGCTAATTTGCTGTCAATATTGACACTATGTTATGTGTGAAACATGAGAACATATATATATTGTCTTCACTGTCTCCCATTTTTAGCAATCAAAGTGCTTATATATACATATATTGTCTTCAATCTCACCCATTTTTAGCAATTAAAGTACTTCTATACACACACACACACATACATATATATATATATATGTTGGCGGTATCATGTGCGTAAGAATAAACTTTCTAACTTTTCTTTCAAGACTAATTTGTTATGAACCGAGAGAAAATCCATATATATATATATATATATATATGACTTATTCATTTCTAATTGTCAAATTTATATGCACATGCGTTGTGAATTTGGCTATGCCTCTTGTTCACGTTTCTTTTCGTGTCTTTTTAATTGATATATTATCTTAATTAACATATCATGATATTATTAGGAATTAATTTTAAAATTCTCCCGAATTATTACTTGTGTAATACTTTATCCTCGAATTTCAAAACGTGAAATCTGTTTTTCCAATCATAACATCTGTGTAATTATTCCCTACACATGAATTGAATACCAGTCAAACTTAGCGTTGTTCCGTACAAGTACAGCTTGGCTTGATAGACTTTCTTTCCCTCCTAAGTTGTCTCAAATAGCCAGCGTTTGGAAGCAGAGTTTTTTTTTTTTTTTTTCCGGGTAAAAAAGGCTATAGTGGTGTGATTAGGTCCGTAGTCTAATAAGTTATGAAACAGCAAGGAATTCACAATTTTCAACTCATGTATCAGGTTAAACTGTCATTCAGCGGCCGCCTCCCCAAAATCGCTTTGAAAATTTTAGTAATACAAAAAATGTCATCAACAATGTCTTCTCTTCTCTATCTATATATACACACACATATCTATATACACATGTGAAACGTTGTTAATTACAACTACTTCTTTACTTCTGCAACACATGGAAACCCAAGTGATCCCCTTGGCACGTTCTCGCCATCAGCCATGCGCAGCTTGTAGAATGCTTCGCCGGAGATGCGACAACAACTGCGTGCTCTCGCCCTATTTTCCAGCAGAAGAGATCGAGAAATTCGCCGGCGTTCATAAGGTCTTCGGTGCTAGTAACGTCATCAAAATGATTCAGGTACATGTGTATATAGTGCTATGGAGATTTTACATGTAACGTATTTTTCTGATTGTCAGATCACATCATAATATTAAACATCGGTTTAGAAACATTTACTGCTTTTTTTTATAACAATATTCCTATAAATTTTGCTTTGATGTTTGTTTAGATGGTGGAAGAGGCGAAAAGGGAAGATGCTGTGAAGGCCATGGTATATGAAGCGACGGCGAGGCTGAGAGATCCCGTCTACGGCAGCGCCGGGATTATTTTTCATTTGCAGAAGATGGTTGATGAACTCAAATCTCAATTGGAAGCGACAAACGCTCAAGTATTGGAGCTTCAAGCACGTAGAGATCAGCTGCGGCGCAATCTTATGAATGTTCATTCTCTTGACATTGTCTCCACCGTGCATATGGACCCAATTTTTGATGCCTGCCGCAGTACATTATCACAAGAATATGATCATCACACAATCGCCTATGATCACATCAGTTTTCCTTTATATCATGATGGATCTGTCTAATGCAATCGTTATATTATGATGCCTATATGTATTCATTAATAACAGACGAGTTAAAATTCAAAAGGTTTGGATTCAGTAATTTTTTTTTAACAGTGTTTTCTCTTACGAAAATTCAAATATATATATATATATATATTTATATTGAAATGTAAATTTTTTGTTCCAAATGCACTATTAGAAGTTGCAAATTGTGACCCTTGCCTAACATTGAGAATACGATGTTCAGATTGACTAAAATTTTGTGATGGAACCAGGAACGCAATGACATTTTGTGGCATTTTCTAAGTCAGAGTGGAAAAATGGGCAGTTGACAACAAAGACCACGCCATTGAACAAAAAATGGAAGAAATGGACCCTCTCGTACGTAAGAGGCCTAAAGAAAAATGCCAATTCATGCTATATTTTAGTAGGGGAAAAAAAAAAAAAAAAAAAAGAAACTCTCTATAACATGTTCTAGAAATCGTTCCAATTCATGCTATATTTTAGAAGGATTTTTAAGGAATGTTTGGATGAAAACACCCTCATAATGACAGTTCGAAATTCCAGTTAATTTGTTTTTTAAAAAGGCATGAGTGACATATACGAAAGCGTTTCTATACAAATTTTAGCAATTGCTTTCAATGGTGGGCACATTATTAAATTTATTGAAAATTTTTCAAAATAA
>JAFMPE010122637.1:0-11133 GCA_024759925.1 Ficus religiosa | reverse complement strand
TTAAATATTTGAAATATTTTGTGAGATATGTTTGTGCTTGCTGGGCGAAAGCTCACTCTTATATTTCATACTGTAGGAAAGAAGTCTGCAACTTAAGTGGTGGGCTATGCGGACGATGCGGCGGATAAAGGACGGTGTGGGATGCCACTACGCATTATTTTCCGCATTCATGTTATTATTTCAAAAGTAAATTATGTTTTGTTATACGTATGAAGTTTGAAGACATGAGAAGGTATTTTATAGTTTGGTATATATGATGACAAGTTTTTCTACGAGACAATTTATGTAAATATGTTTTGAAGAAAAAAAAAAATTTTCCTCAAATTTTTAAGCAAGTTAAGTACAAGTAGCATGGTGTCAACCCGGCTTGGGAAGTTGGGGCGTCACACCCTTGCCTCCCCTCTCTCTCTCTTCTCTCTCTCTCTTCCCCCCTCTCTCTCTTCCCGACCCTTGGCCCCCCACCCCAGGCCTCCCAGTGCCCCCCCATCCCACCCCCACCCGCGATTCCCCCTCTCTTTCTCTCTCTCTTCTCGCGTCGGGGGTGGTGTGGGGGGGTCGGGGCTGGGGTGGGGTAGAGAAAGAGAGGAGAGAGAGTAGAGAGAGGGGGGGTGGGGAGGCCAGGGGAGGGGGGCCGCCGGAAGAGAGGGAAAGAGAGAGAGTGGGGAAGAGAGAGAGAAGATAAAAGAGAGAAAGCGAAAGAGAGAGAGAGGGGGGTCACCGGTGGACGGGGCTGGGGCCGGTAATGGGGGGGGGGGGGCGGGGGTGGGGGCCCGCGGGAGAGAGGGGAAGAGAAGAGAGAGAAAGGGGAAGAGAGAGAAAGGGGGTCGCCGGCAGCCAGGGCTGGGGCTGGTGGTTGGGGGTCGGAGGTGGGTCGCCGGCGTCCATTACCGGTGGCGGGAAGGTCGCCGGCGCCAGAGAAGACTTGGGATGAGAAGAATCATATAAGATGAAGTGTATGGTAAGTTTGGTACACCAATAACATTTCTACCATTCGATTAAATTTTAACAGCTAAAAAAAAGACTCTACCGATAGAGCCGATGGGAGAGTCTCTACCACAGACTCTCCCTTCAATAAAACCTCAATGTTTTTTTCTTTTTCTTTTGTTTTGGGCTAATGACAAAAAACCTTATTTTAAGAACTGTACTTTGCGTCTCTCTCTCGAATTTCTTATATACTAAGGTTTATATTTTGTGTGACTTTGATGGTTTGGTGGTCTTGATGGGATGAATTCGGAGGGTACTAGTTGAGAGTTTATTGGTAAAATTTAACTTAACGAGTTTATGACGGTTTAGGGTTTGGCGAGGCTTTAGTAATCTGATGACTGATGTGGTAATCTCTTACTTCTAATCGATCCTAATTGATTTTCTCTGAGTTGTAGCATGCGGCAGAATGGTGGTTCTGTGTGGGATAAGAATTTTGCAGTAGATATTATTTTATATTCATACTTTGTTTTTGTGTTTTTTTTTTTTTTAAATTTTATAAGAAAGGAAGTAGTTCCCTTAATTCTAGTTTGTTTTTGTTTATGTGTTCCCCATGAATTGTTCTCTAACGGTATGTGTTTGTTAGTTCAGTTAATCTTATGACTAGTCAAAGTTTGTTGTAGCCTCTATGCTACGAATGATTGCCTCTTGGGGAATTTTTCTGTCACCGGAAAAATTCCCTGCGGAAAAATTCCCTGGATCTCAGCTAATATCCTCCTTACTGAGCTTCATTGTCTTAGTCAAAAGTTGTGTCTCTTATACCACATAGTTGTTTCGTCGATGATATTGGTGTTTGTATGCCATTTTTATTTAAATGATAATTCGCCTTAAAAAAAAAAGAATTGTACTTTGCGTTGACAATAAATATTACTATTTTAATCATTCGATTAAATAAGATATACAATTAGGAGCGATACGATGTCATATACTATAAATTTGTCAAGTGAATACTTATACAACCTGTTTGATGGAGCATTCTAGAAGCTTTTTTTAGCTTCCTACGTCCAAAAGTAATTTTCTAAGAATGCTTCGATAAGAGTTTTAAGTCAAAAGTGCTTCCAGTCTAAGGAAGAGCTTCTTGTGAGAGCAAAAAAATACACCTTCTAGTTCTAAATAGATTTTAAAACTAGTAACAACACTTAAGTTAGACTTTATAAATTTCATTTTTATATTTTTATTTCTTATTAGAAAACATTAAAAATTAGTTAAATGTCATAAGCTCTTTAGTTTAAATTACTTACTAGAAACAATGATTTTTACTTCTATTCTTTTACTGGTTAAAAATAAAAGTAAAAATAAAAATAAAAATAAAAGCAAAAGCTTAAACACACCAATATATCATTTTATTAACAAATTAATCTAACAACCGATAGGATAAGGCTTTATTTGGATTGTCATTTCAACATCAACGAAACGGTACTTTTCCATTTTATATATATTCTACGGTACGGCGGAAAAAAAAAAGTGTAGAGGGTTGATTTGACAAATACAAAAAGGGAAAAAGTATGCCAGATTTCACAAATAAAAGTCATTCAAAGAAGTACAACACAAATTAATCTCACACACATTTTTTTTTTAATAAATCTCTAAGTAAAAAAAATATCAGATCATCTGATATTGAGATCTCTATATTAATCAGAAGATATTAAAAGATCTTTTCAATTAACTAAAATTCCTTGCTTCATATTAACTATTTGACCATACATTCCGTACAACTCAATCACAAGTCATTGTTGTAATTGCCAAAATTCACTATAGTGTATGCACTATATCCCCTCATAGTGGGAAAATTTATATCAGAAAAAAAAATTAATAAAAATATCTCATATTTAATAGCTGCATCAAAATCCAAGAAAATAAAACCAAATTATATCTTCACATTTGCATCACAACCAAAATGAAATATATATATATATTATACTTAGCATATATGTATATATGAATTTCCCAAGCCATTTCAACCCACTATGAAACAAAACTACTAACATAAAATCAATAAACAAACTAAGGCTTTCTTAAGCATTTTTAGCTGTTCTCCTAACTCCACCTTGGTTGTAAGGATCTTTCTTCATCTTTTGCACATCCAAAGCACTAAATACACCATACCCATTTTCCTCATCATCATCATCACTAGCTTGGTCAAGTGCCACCAACTCATCTTTGTACTTTATACTCTCCATCCTAGTTTGTATCACTTTGGGCTTGGGCTCACACCCCTTCAAAAGCCCAACAACCTCTCTCATAGTGGGCCGCTGCTCGTGGTCGCTCTGCACGCATAGGGCCGCAACGTTGACGGCCTGTTTAAGTTGGGCCTCGTCGAAGTTTCCCCGGAGTTTTGGGTCGACAAGATCCCTAAACCGCCCTTTGCTTATGAACGGCTCGGCCCATTCGGTTATTGTCTTCTTGACTCCACCGGGGAGTTTCTCGATGGGCTTTCTTCCGGTGACCAGTTCCAAGAGGAGAATTCCGAAGCTGTAGACGTCACAACTTTGGGATACTTTGCCCCACATGGCGTATTCCGGGGCCAAGTAACCTAATGTGCCCTTAACTCGGGTAGTCATGTGGCTTACTCCTTCTGGGATAAGTTTGGCAAACCCAAAATCAGCAACAAGTGGCTCAAAATCTGAATCCAATAGCACATTGCTTGCCTTGATGTCCCTGTGGATTATGTGGGGTGTAACCTCATGGTGCAAGTACCTAAAAACAACGGAGAAAAATGGGACAAAAAGGTTCATTACGACAACTATTGTGTTTGACAAACGAGTTCGAATCTATAATTCAAACTTTTCTCTTTAGTTTTTTCTCTCGCAAAAATTTTAAACTTTTTGTTTAAACTTGCTGTTTAAACCTATGAACAAATGTCCCAAATATCACGAAGCATTTGGTTAATATAGATCTCATTGATTGGGGGTTTTTTAATAGCACTAATTAAACAAAAGTATTTCATGGACATTATCGGTTTTGAAATTAATCCAAAGTCAGTATTGTAATCACCGTAGTCATTCTAGTACACAACATAATGTTCTACGAGAATTACTGTAATTACTGGACAATGACAGAAAATAAAATAATCAAAACCAGTACTTATTTGTGAAATACTTTTTTTTGTTTTAAAATTAAATGTCATTAAATACCTCCGCCCATGTGGTAATTTTAGTATTTTATTCAAAGGCAGCAATTTCATGGAAATGGGAGTATTGTATTCACATACCCATGTAACAAATATATATATATATTTTTTTTTTTTCACTTGCGTTTTCGAGACTTGGAACATAATAATATATATATATTTTTTAAAAAAGCAACATTTATGATATCCGTTTTAATTGCTCCATTAATTTTCAAGTAACAGACCTTTGACAAAAAAGCAAGTTGTTGACAAAATGAGTAGGCTTCTCAAATAGTCCTTAAATTATTTTTCTTTTGTGAATAAATGAGTATTAATATTAGAAATTATAAACACTTAAAAATGAAAAATTAAGAACACCAACTCTGATCCCAAGACAACCAATTTATGTAGCATATGAGTTGACAATCTTTTATTAATAAGTGTTTAAAGTATTATCAGATCAATTATGCATCTCCACGTGAGTTGGTACTCAAAAGTTGAGATTAAAGTTGGTGTTCTTAATAATACTCCTTAAAAAAAAAAAAAAAAAGACAAGACAAATAGAAGGGTATATAGTTTAAGGCTTACATGAGGCCTTCTGCAGATCCAATTGCAATTTTCATTCTTTTCTTCCAATCAAGCTGAACTTCTCTTGCAAATGGGCCATGTAAATGAGAAAGCAAGCTGAGATTTGGCATGTAATCATAGACTATAAGCCTTTGATCAGTCCCAACACAGTATCCCCTAAGGCCTAGCAAGTTCTTGTGCCTCACCCTCCCAAGAACTTCCACTTCCACTGCAAATTCCATTTCTGCTTTTGAATTCATTGCTTTCAACTTCTTCACTGCTATCTGCAAATTTCCCCTCAAAAGAATCGAAACAACGTGTTTCAAAATCTCATAAAAATTTAAATTTTTTATTCAACCTTACTCTATTAAAACTTTTAATTCAAATAGGCTATTAGTAATACTTTATTTATTGAAAAGGTTTAGACCGTCGTGAAAAAATTTAGTAGAGAGTCATGTTCTGAGTACTTATAGTTTTGCTTAATCTAACATTCAAGTTGAAAATTTTAGTGTTATAAAATGAAAAAATTATCAACTTTAATATTATAATGGACATAAACATAAGGAGATGTCAAATTTATTATATTCTTGCATATAACCCTAGACTCAAAGAATCTATTAAATTTGAATTTGTGTTCAAATTTATTATTCGATCTTTTGACCTAGTATTGCTTTTTTTAATTCAAAAGGCTACTCATGGGAAGTAGGTTGCATCTCCCTTTTCTTTACTAAGAAATACCATGTTAATGTCCATTGACGACAAAATTCATAGTTAGATTTAATAAATCCTCCCAAAATTTAGGTTTCCTCACTTTAACCCCCTAACTTTCAAAAGATTTCATTAATTTGCTACCCCAAACTTCAAAATATTTGCAAATTTTCCCTTTTTGTCAATTAAGTGGACAAGAAAGTAAATGTATAACTAAATTTGAAAGATCTAAAACATAATGTAAGCTAAGAACTACTCTAATTATTAAAAAAATAGTGATCGAAATTATTCTTAACTAATATAAATTAACCCAAAAAAAGAATCTCTAAAAACAATTAAACATTGGGGGTCTTGGGGTGGGGATTATGTCTGGGGGTCACAAGATCTGGGAGCTCGTTGCCACGGAATCAAGGGGTCGCCATTGTGCACAGGGTTGGGGGAGACCTTGGACAGCCCCCCCGCGAGGGGGTTGGGGGTGTGGGGGGTTGGTGGGGGCCGGGTAGTGGTTGTTGGTGTAGGGGCATTTTGAATCTTTCTTTCTTTCTTTCTTTTTTCTTTTTTTCCAGAGTCTGGGACTAATTTATTAATTGAAAAAAAAGCCTCTCAGTTTTCGAATCTGGGATCTAATACCCTAAATTCCCCTTCTCACCCATGCTGAACTAGTCTCAATGGGATCAGTTTTAATCATTCTTTAGAATTAGGAGTGATTTAGAATTTTATTTTCATTTTTATTGATGACTAGAATTTTCGGCTAAAAATAATATTTTTATTTTTCTAGTCTCATCCCTCTTCAGCTTTCTATCCATTTAACTAATGAAAAGGTGTAAAATGTTTGGAAGTTCCAAGGAACAAATGTCAAGTTTTTCAAAATTTGAGGGCAATGTTTAAAAGGGTCATAAGTTCGGGGAAAGCTAAGGAAATTTGTCGAAATATTTACTAAGGAAGCTTGAATTGGTAGGAAGTAGTGTGTCAATACATAACGGATTTTTTTTTTTTTGGGTAGAAATACATAGTAACGGATTTACATCTTGGTAAAAAGATTTCTGGGATACGTAATATGTATATAAGATGTATAAATATATATATATATATACACATATATATGTTTACGTATACCTGGAGGCCATCGCTAGTTTTCCCCCAATAAACACTTCCAAAACCTCCTTCTCCAAGCATATTATCTTCACTAAAGCCATTAGTAGCCGCATGCAACTCCTTGTATGTGAAAATTCTCCAGGAAGCAGTACTATTGCCTCCTCCTATTGATGGCGTCCTAATTAACACCATCAAAAACCAATTTAAGCCAAAGTTAATTAAATAATATAGACAAACACTAATCTCATGTTTAGATCTTTCACTTTTTGATTCAGAAAATAAGAAAGGAATTTAACTAGAGTTTTTCGTATACGTACCCTTCGTCTACCTTCTCTGAGATGCAGCAACTGCAGGCGGATCCCATGGTAGGGATTAGGGAATGTTAAATCGATCGATGAGTTCAAAACTGATAATCAGTTATTGAAAGCTTCTTAATATAAGTAGGATAATTAGTCTGTATAATATCTTCTTTTAAACAAGATTAGCTTGTTAATTAATTATAGTGGTGTTCTAGTCATTTTCACATGTAATGGTGGCCGACTTTGGCCGGCCTCATGCAATAAATTAATAAAGTGATTGAACGGTTTTAACAAAGGGAAAAGAATCTAACTAGTTCGGGATTGGGAAGTATATAATAATATACATATAGCAATGTGTATACTATATAGTTTGATTAAGGAATGTTTTCATCCGTGCCCTTAGATTTTAAGATTATTATCACTTTACCAAATTCATAATCTAATTAAACATTGTTTTTATCTATGTTCTTTAATTTTAAGGTTATTATCATCTTGTCACTTGAATTTTAAAATTCTCCTTTTTATTTTTTGAACTTTGTAATAGTTTTTTTCAATCTCTTTTATTATAATTTTCTTTTTCCTAAAAACAGATGAAAAATAGGGGTTTGGTTTTTAAAATTTATGAAGTAAAATGAAAATAATTTTAAATTTTAATGTATAGATAATATTCGTTTTTTAATTGATATGTGCTCCTAGACCATGTAAATACAGATTTTGTTTTGTGCCGAGCAGTTATTAACTTGTGGGATGCTCCGTTTTAATCATCCACATTTACAAGAAGTAGCTTTGTAAGTGCCTACTTTTAACTACTTTTTTTTTTTTGGGTTATTTTTAGTCATAATTAGTACTGAATCTTTCTTACCCAAATTAATGATTACTGGCATTATTACAAAATGTGGATTACACGACGGAGCTTCCACGATCGTTTTTTAAAAACCGTCGTGGAAAATGCGGCAAAAACATGAAGCGGAATAGAGTTTCCGAAAACCGTCGTGGAAGCCCACGATGGTTATAAAAAATGGTCATGGAAGAGCCCATGACGGTTTTTTATAACCGTCGTGGAGGCTTAAAAAAAAAAAAAAAAAAAAACCGTCGTGGAAGCTTCAGTTTCTACGATGGTTTTCGGAAACTCTGTTCTGCTCTGTGTTTTTACCGTATTTTTCACGACTGTTTTTTTAAAAAATGGTCGTGGAAGGGTCTTTTTTCACAATTTTTTTTAAATTTTTGGACTCTACCATGACGGTTTTCCCCGAAAATCGTCGTGGTATGTTCACATACCGAACCGTCGTAGTAGGTACTAAGACGGGAATTTTGAAAATTTTTGAATTAAATTCAATTTTTTAGAGCGTGTATCAAAACCCAAAAAAAAATACCCTCTTTCCCACCGCATTACATTCCGAGCCTTTTTCACTTTTTCACTCTCTAATATATACTCTAACTCCATACCAAAAGCCACCCAATTTCCTCCATCTATTTCTCTCTCTTCGCTCCCTTCGTACTAAAAATCTCCAAAAACTCACTCTATCTCACTGCGCCTCCTCTCTCTATCTCACCTCTCAAATTTTTCTCTTGGCTCCATTCTTCGACGGTCTCCTCCACCACTCACGCGGTCTCCTCCATTCTCCGACGGGTCCACCAAGGAACTCACACGGCTTTCCCTCTCTCTCTCTCGCTGCACTCCGCCCGTACCCACACTCGACAAGCCGGTAAGTTATCATGAATATTGCTTGGGTAATGCACGGATTTAGGAATGTTTCATCCAAAATATTGATTTTGTTGATTGTGGTTGTTGACAAAATATTCCGTCCAAAATGTTGATTTTGTAGATTGTTGTATTGGGAATATTCTGTCCAAAATGGCCAAAGTCAGTCCCCTATATTTTTCGGTGATTGTTCATTATGGTTGTGTTTTAGATTGAATTAAATTGGTTGGATAAGACACAGATTTAGGAATTTTCCGGAAAAAAGTGTTGATTTTGTGATTTAAATGTTTTTGGAGAAATGAAACGAATTCGTAAATTTTTTTTTTCGTTGTTACCTACCACGACGGTTTTTTAGAAAAACTGTCGTGGTAGGGGGTCCTCCCACAACGGTTTCCTAGAGAAACCGTCGTGGTAGGCCAACTAACCATGATGGTTTCTCAAGGAAACCGTCGTGGAAGATTTCCTTACCATGACGGTTTTTTGCGTATAACCGTCATAGTATGTTCTTAAATATCCATATTTAGGCTCTATTTTTGCCCATTCCATGACGGTTAAAAAACCGTCATGGAATCTGAAAAGATTCCACGATCCTGGATTCCACGACGGTTAGAAAACCATCGTGGAAATGTTATCACGACGGTTAAAAACCGTCGTGGTATCCACATTCTGTAGTAGTGTGGCTACTTTTGAACATGACTACTTACTGATATCTTTAAAAAATATATATATAATTTTGATGTTTTAATTGAAAGAGAAGCTAGGATCCCAACTAAGTAAAAAGTTAGTTAAGTTTGAGAATATATATATATATATATATTTGAATTTGGGATGTGAGATTTAAACTTTACATCTTATAATCGGATAATTATTATCACTAAATTTTGTACGTAACTACAGTATGTAACTAATTAATATAACACTTTAATTAAAGATTTACTACCTCAAATTACAAAAATTTCTAATTTGGTTAAAAAAAAAAAACCAAAAAACAAAACCAAAAAAAAAACAAAAAATAAAACAAAAAACAAAACCAAACAAAACAAAACAAAAATAAATAAATCTTGACAAGATCTGATCGGCTAGTTTTAATAATTCTATTTTATGATGACGTTTGTGGGCTTAAATGTTAAACTAAGTACCTTTTTCGTCCGTGAGCTGTAATTAACTTAGATTTTCATCTCAATGAGAGAATTAAGAATATGCCCCTTTTTATTCTCCTCTTTAATTTTGTACCTCCTCTATAAATTTTGCCCTTTTAAGTTGATGTGTGTGTATATATATATGTATACAGTATAACCTCGATAAATTAATAACATCGATTAAATAACAATTTTTGATCGTTCCCGACTTAGAACCAATGTGGTAACTTAATAATTTGTTAAATTTGTAAAGATAACACATTTTAAGAAAAACCACATAGGTCCCACTTGACATATTAATTAATAATCTTCTTCTACATCAAAATATATACATTTTTAATTAGGAGGCCTTTATAAAATATAACTCCACTTTTACTTGTTTTCTCCTAAAATTGATGTCTTATTGGACCTTATCTCTAAATTTTTCTTAGTAAATTAATAAGCTCTAGTGTAGTGTTCTTGTATTACAAGACAGGCTCCAGTACAAAACTATCATCTTCAGCTTTTATCTTCTTACTCATTTCCTATGATGTTCTCAATAATTTGCTCGTCACTCAATAACTCTGAAGTTGCTGCCTCGTTTTCTCCTGGATAATTCAAAAGGTACTCAACATCCATTGTATCACAACTTTTTTTTTATTAGAATCTACAATTGTAATTTTATCATATATAAAATGTAATTTTATTTTGTTGCAAAAATGGATTAGGTACATGATTTCTATTGAATAAAACTAGTTACCTTCATGAATTTGTCTTGGTCAAACAATTATAACGAATCATGATAATTTGTAATTTGGTAATCAGGTAATATTTGTATAATCACAATACGAAATACTAAGTTCAATGTTTTGGAAAAGAACTAAAAAAAATACCTTGATAAAGCATGCAATTATCTTCTAGTTCTGTCTTTTGGCCACCAAGACCAAAACCATTTTACACTTTTGACTCTGGATCCTCAAATTTTCTGGAGATGCAAAGGGGATATATTAAGGAAAAACCCCTTTAGTGGGGGGAAAAAATAAGGTTTTTTTCTTTTTTTTTGAATTTTATATGTTATTGATTCCCTCATTTTATATATATGTGTGTGTCTATATATAAAGTCACACACACATATATAAATTAATAATCGAGGTCTAATTTAAATCTGTAAATTAATAATTTGTCAACTTACAGATTTATTAGTTCAAATACATTGGCAGCTTCTATACACATACATATATCTAGAGTAATTAGCCCAAATAATCCCTCAACTCTTTAAAATGTGATGGTTTGGTCCTTTTTTTTTTTTTTTTTTTTTTTGACTGAGAGGTGACCCTAAAAATATTAGCCATTATAGTCATTTCCGTCCAATTCCATTAAATTTCTAATAGAATGAGTCATGTGCATTGTATGTGATCTAATTTGAGAGGGTATTTTAGTAATTTAATTTAAAAAATAAAAAAATCATAAAAAAATTAAAATTCATCACGGCTCCAGGGGTGCGGGATGGGTTCATCGACGGTGTGGGGGGGGGGGGGGGGGAATTTGGTCCGA
>JAFMPE010122622.1:0-11134 GCA_024759925.1 Ficus religiosa | reverse complement strand
AAAATAAAATAAAATAACTCCCTTTTCACCATGATTTTCTTTCTCTTCCTGAATAAGAGAGTGTGAGGACAGTGAATGAAGCCTTGAACAAGAAAGGGCAAAGCAAAGTGTGAGATCTCTCTCTCTCTCCTCTGAAAATGGCGAACCTGAGAGCGCCGTCGCGCTCAGGACCAGGACATGGCCAGAGCTTTCTCTTTTCTTTCAGAACTTTGGCCTCCGCCGTCGCCGTGGCCGTCGTCTTCTTCTTGTCGCTCTCTTTCCTCTTCACTTCTCGCACCGAATCTTCTGATCTGACCCACTTTGTGAGTATTCTCAACAAATCTTTCTCTATCTCTCGTTATGGATCCCGATTCTTTGGAGCAAACTTGGAAAAATGAAAATGCAGAATTGATCTACTTATATTCCGTGAATTTGCAGCGTAAATTTGCTTGTTTTCGTAGAAATTTGTTAGTAATTATCTTGTTAATTTTTCCTGGCATTTAATTGGTAGAGTTTAGGATTTTCATAGTTGTTATCGTGTTAACTTGGATCCGCGGGAAAAGCTTTTGCCCGCGCCAGATCCGAATTCGAGATGCCACTGCCTTTAGAAAAAAATTTCCCGAGAAAAAAGAATAATTTTCTTGCGTGAACTTCAGTAGTGAGAAAGGAAAGGGGAAAAAAAATCACATTTCGTTGTCTAATTTCAGTTTTTGGAGATGTATTTATGGGTGATGCTTGTTTAATTAGGGTTTCAGTTCGGGTTCTTTTGGAATCGGAACGACAAGGAGGACCATGCTGGCGCTTAAATCAGACCCTCTCAAGCCTCGCCTTGATCAGATCCGAAAGCAGGCTGAAGATCACAAAGCCCTGGCGCTCACTTATGCCGTCTTTGCAAGAAAGCTCAAGCTCGAGAACTCTAAGCTTGTTAGGGTCTTTGCCGAACTTTCGCGGAGTTACAATGATCTCCTCAGCAAGCCGTCGTATCTAGCTTTGTTGACGGCCGATGCACTCTCCATTGATGAATCGGTGTTGCGTCAATTCGAGAAGGAGGTGAAAGAGCGTATCAAAGTCACCAGACAGGTGATTTCTGAAGCCAAGGAGTCATTCGACAACCAGCTCAAGATTCAAAAGCTGAAGGATACAATTTTCCAAGTGAATGAGTTGTTGACCAAGGCAAAGAAGCAAGGAGCTTTCTCCAGTTTAATTGCCGCAAAATCGATCCCCAAAAGCTTGCATTGCCTTGCAATGCGATTGATGGAAGAGAGAATCGCCCACCCCGAGAAGTATTCGGATGAAGGGAAACCGACTCCTCCAGAATTCGAGGATCCAAAGCTGTATCATTATGCTATATTTTCAGATAATGTGCTTGCAGCATCGGTGGTGGTTAATTCGGCAGTGAAGAATGCAAAGGAGCCATGGAAGCATGTCTTTCATGTTGTGACAGATAAGATGAATCTTGGAGCAATGCAAGTTATGTTCAAGTTGAAGGACTACAATGGGTCACACATTGAGGTGAAGGCGGTTGAGGATTACAAATTCTTGAATTCTTCGTACGTACCAGTGCTTAGGCAACTAGAGTCTGCGAACTTGCAAAAGTTTTATTTTGAGAATAAGCTCGAGAATGCAACCAAGGACACTAACAATATGAAGTTCAGAAACCCAAAGTATCTGTCCATATTAAACCATCTGAGATTTTATTTGCCAGAAATGTACCCAAAATTGCACAGGATTCTGTTTTTGGATGATGATATTGTGGTCCAAAAAGACTTGACTGGGTTGTGGAAGATTGATATGGACGGAAAGGTGAATGGGGCAGTTGAGACTTGTTTTGGGTCATTCCACCGATATGCACAATACATGAATTTCTCTCACCCGTTGATTAAGGAGAAGTTTAATCCAAAGGCGTGTGCTTGGGCCTATGGAATGAACTTCTTTGATTTGGATGCTTGGAGAAGGGAAAAGTGCACAGAAGAGTATCACTACTGGCAAAATCTGGTAAGATATCATCCTTTTTTTTTTTTTTTTTTTTCTCTCAATGCAGCTTATTGTATATTCTATTTGGCGTTTGAACTGGTACTAACATATCTGTGCAATAAAAATGATGTCGCAAAACTGTTTAATTGCAAGCTCTGCTGTATTATGTGCATATTGTTTGAATAATCATAATCTGTGAATTTGACCTACAGCATAACTAGCGACCGATAGTAATTTAGGATACCATGATCTACTTCTTGTTGTTCTGTTAAGCAAATGCAATCATGCCTTGATGTTTCTTTTACTGTTTTCGTTACTGATTTCCATTAACAATGGCTGCTGATTATGATGCAGAACGAGAACCGTACCTTGTGGAAGTTGGGTACGTTGCCCCCAGGTCTGATCACATACTACTCTACCACAAAGCCACTGGACAAGTCATGGCATGTTCTGGGACTCGGCTACAATCCTAGCATTAGCATGGAAGAAATTCGCAACGCAGCAGTTGTGCACTTCAACGGGAACATGAAACCGTGGCTTGATATTGCCATGAGCCAGTTCAAGCCACTTTGGACGAGGTACGTCGACTATGATTTGGATTTTGTTCAAGCCTGCAACTTCGGTATCTAAACGCATAGCCCCTGGTTGAAGCAACTAAAAAGGAAGGTCTCTGCCAATCCAAGTCAGTCCCACGGCTTATATTATCCATCTGGTGGGTTCCAGAGCTAGTCGAATATTAGTCAAGCATTATGATTCACTAATAGAGGCAAAATTTGCATGAATCCAAGTGTAGAATATTTCCTGTCATTATTAATTTAGGCTTTTTTTCAACATGTTTATAGTATAATAAAATCGGAGACGTTTAATTATTTGTCAAGATTGGTGGATATCTATAGAAATTTTTATCGTTTGGTATGATGGAATCTGATGCTGCGTTTAAAGATCTTGAGCTGTAAAATGAGTGGAGGCTGGAAGTGCCTTTCCTAAGAAGCAGAGGCCGATATTGCATGATTATTATCTTTTCTATCCTCAATTTCTCCGGTGTTTTCACTACCAGCTTGTTGTCGTTGAATTGTTTATTAGATTGCGGTTTCTATTTGGCTCGACGGATTTTTAGAATTTTTGGATTTCATAGATTTAAAAAAAAAAAAAAAAAAGGAAAAAACAGTACTCATATTTTTTATGCATTAGAGAAAAAAAAAAATTTAAAGAAAGAAAGAAAAAGGCAGAGACTCCAACACATGTCAACTTAAGAGACAAGTTTTTCCATGGAAAATGGAACTATTGCAGCAATGGTGTCTATGGTCAAGACCTGCCATCATATCCTCCTCGGAACTTGGGCTTGCTTTTGGGTACAGATCTATAATTGTAGCATTAATTAAGGGATAAGCGACCGTTACGATTTCAAAGGCTTGACCCAGCTTCCATAATTTGCGTTTGGTGTCCATGGATTCCATGTTAAAGTGCTTGGATCTCCTGAACGAGAGGACTATAGTCCGAATATTGCAGATGCCACAATAATATATTAACCCTATTTTTGACATATATACAAGTCTTTAAAAAAAAAAAAAAAAACCATAAGAAATATTTCAATTTAATATTTCTACTTTTGAAATTTGCACCCTTTATTTTCACTCCCAAACACCAGTCCAAAACTATTTTCAATTTAAATTAAATTTTTTTTAAAAGTTTCCTTTTCTAAACCTATATTCCAAACATAACCTAAATTCTTGGTTCTTTCATTGACTAGTAAACAAGAAACTCTCAAACTTTTTTCGGAAAATCCAGCAAGATTTGAGAACTTCGGAACAGCAGTGTCATTTTGCCATGCGACTAAAAAGCAATTCACCAAAAAGTAATTTCTCAACCAGAAAACAAGAGAGACAAAAAGGGTCCAAAATGGACAGATTCTGTGTACTGGATGGGATTGCTACATACTAACAGGAATTTGAATGACCGTCAACTCAAAACCACTCATGTAAAAACTAGGGAAAAAAAGGGTTAGCAGAAACTCCTATAGATCATCGACGAAAAATTGAACATATCCCTCTAAATCCTATCCAACAACTTGACAAATCAGTTAACCTCAAAACAAAATCAATTTCTTTCCAAACTATAATTCCCAAGCAGTAGCAGGCACCCGAACTGCAGTATGTTTTGCAGTTGCGTTACCTGCCAAGCCACCAGCACGATTGACACGTCCACTGTTTTCAGCCCTGTGGTATCCGTCACCTCCATGGCTTGATAGCCCTCCCCGACTGCCACTCCTACTTCCAAACTCACCCCGGCCCCTAAATTCACCACGACCATACCATCTGCCACCTCCATAGCCACGCCCCCTTACTTCCTCATTCCTGTACCCATTCCCCCTTGCAGATGGGAACCTTCCCCTGCTGTTTCCTGCTAAAAAAGATGATATACGGGTGAAAAAACAGAACACAAATGGGCTCTAATACGTGAGATCAAACTCAACAAATTATCAGATCAGAGCCTTCCAATAAAAAGTTAATAAGTCAAAAGTCAACAACAAAAAAAGTTAAATCCATGAACAAAAACTTGCCTCGATTGGTAGACCTCTTTTCCTCAACAACAGCTTGCCGTCCATTGATAGTAATAGGTGATGCCTGCAACATGCCAACGGCAAGAAAAACAAAATATCGCACGAACTTAGAATTACAAGATTTCACGAAGATAAAAGAAGCAACACACATTTAGAATTGACATGCTTGTTACAATGGAGTCAGGAATCCCCATGCAAACAGAAAAAAGGATTGCATAAACAATGGTTCCAAAATCTAAGTGTTGTAGCTCATCGTTCTGCTAAACCATTCAATGAAGCGATGCACAATTCAAACAATTGAACAAATAAATAACTTGTTCTTGCACTACCTCTATCGCACTCTGAACAGCACTTGCCACTTCAAACTCCACGAAGCCAAAACAAAATCCCTGGTGCCAGACACGGGAAATTCACATCAATCAAGGAAACGGTCAACAGTGAACAGCAGGGAAATGTCCAATTGAGAAATAAAGCATACCTTTTGGCTTCTAACTTGTATACCGTTGTTCTTAATGGGCCCAAATTTCTTGAATTCATTCTCAAGTAAGGTAATTGATGCATTTAGCGGCAGACCTTTCACATAAATTGAATGACCATCTGCTGTTCCAAAGCAAGAAACCACTTAAAAATATTATCCTAACAAGTACATGTGCAAATAAATGCTACAATTTTAACCCCAAAAAAATTAAGTGACAAAAAATTGTGATTTAGCGAACTACAGATATCTATACACCTTCAATTTCTGTATTGTTCACATTCCCATTGACATTTGTGCTGTCAGAATTAGGGGCCTCAGAAACTGGGATTGAAGTGGGAGCAGCTGGTACTTGTTCTTGGTGCTTCTGAGCAGTCCTCGAAGGAGCAGGTGGAGGAGCTGAAAAAGGCACAGCACTGTCCTTCATAACCTTGACCTGAAGCCACAATATAGCCGTATCACTCAATCAACCAAATGGACAGCAGCTAAACGTGATTGCTAGAGCCAAAACATAACTTTAGCTAACAAAAAGAAGATAAAGACTGCTGTTACGTAATACATAATAGAAATAGAATAAGAAGCACCCTGTCCCACATGGTAAGTGCTAGCTACTCACAATTGAGGCATATGACTTCTTTGGCACTTCTTCAACTTTGGAATTAGATTCAGCAATCTGTGCATCATCTGGAACTTCATCAACAACCTCGGATACTGGTTCTTCCTCTTCTTCAACTAAAACTTCTCCATTTTCATGACTGTAGACTTCCTCCGCTTCAACGTCATCAGACAATGCAATTTCCAGCTCAGATATGTGATTCTCATGCACAGTAGAAGAAACTGCAAGAAGAAATTATAAATGTCAGTCACACGATAAGAACAGCCGTACTTCAATTAGAAACTGATTTTTCAAAGTACCATGCTCGGGAGTAAGAGGACACTCAACGCCATTAACCAAAGCCTGGTTCCCATTTTGATGTCCAGCATCATCTACATATCTGAAAACATCATTCAGAACAAAGTAGCCTGGGTCTTGAGGTGCCAAGAAGAAACTCTGAGTAAACTTCCTCCTCGAATTGTCATTTTCAATGAGATATCCAGTCACAAGAACAAACACACCACCGTTATAAGAATCCTGAGCATCCACTGTTGTGATATTCGCACAGAGTTTACCGCAATCATGTGAAAGAATCTTCTCGTTGATGGCCTGTCCAGAGATGATTGAATCAATACCAGAGAGGGCAAAAAAAACAAAATCAACGAAATTTTAGTTCTATACAAGCCCAGAACGCTCTGCTTAGTTGCTGAGGAAACAGAAGAAAAAAAAAATGAAAAAAAAGGCAGTATGTTAGATGCATCTTTCACTATGCAGACAAGTGACCACCATATGTTAAAACCAATCCGACAAAATAAAAGGAACCCATAGATTGAACACAATCATATCCCGCAGCCAGAACAAATTTTACCAATAAACACAGTATGGAGTTCAACAACAAAAAACTACATCATGAACATCAACAGGCACAAATTTAAGCTCGCAAAATGGTAAGTTTAGAAGAGAAAAACAGAGCGTCATAGGAACTCACTTTCATGGTGGTTGTAATACTCATGATTCCATTTTCTTCAGGGCGACCAAGCTTACTACCATCCTGATAAAACCGGTGAACAAGCTCGGGGGATTTATGCAAGATAAGGTAGTACTGACGAACAAACGCGTTACCGACCTACATTCGACGAAAAACACAATAAAAAACGATAAATAACAAAACAGATCACCAATGAAATTAAACTAAAGGTTACAATTAAATCAATACGTACGACATCAGCAGAAGGAGGGAGACTCCCAGCTGGCCCTTGCTGCACTTCAGACGCCATTACTGTCCAATTTCCAAAAGCCATTAAAAACAATCATAATCACGAACACAAGAACTAAATAGAAATAATATTTAAAAAATGACAGTTCTCTGTAAGCATCATTAAACCATCGATTCAATTATTTCAACCTAATTGAACAGATGCCATAAGTTCAGTCAACCATAACCATAAATAAATTACCGATTGGATACTTAATTCAGCTCAATAACGTTAGTGTGATATGTATAATTTCCTAGCTCTTAACTACGAACTCCATCAATCTCTTAAATAATTTCCCGGGAAACAAACGGATTGTAAGTTATGGTTTCAATCAGATTCTTCCGCTGCAGCACACACTATCAAATCTTCAACATTAATTAAATATAAAAAACGAAACAATAATCACAGCCTTATACACCGAAAATCAAACATGAGGAAAAGAAAAGAGTTTATCTACTCGGAAAATTCTTCCGGGAAACAAACAGGTGAAGAGCAACAACGGCTTTCTAGAAGCCATGCCGATCCAGCAGAGATTGCTCGGATTACAAGCATTCACAAGGCGAAATCAAACGAAAATTGAATGCGAGAAAGAGGAAAAGAAGGAGGAGGAGGAGGAGGAGAAATGGATACCTGAGAAGAGGAGAGAGAGGATCGGAGGGAAAGAGGTGAGAGAAGGAAGGGATTGGAGGTGGTCAGCAGCTTCTCTCACCTCCCAGAGGTATGGAGGTTTCTTAGGGTTTTTGCTGCTAGGGTTGGCTGGATCCTGAAGAGGCGCGAGATCGTCTGGGCAGAAAAAGGAGGGAGACGGACAGAGAGAGAAAAGGAGTAAAAAAAGGTTTTTATTTTTTATTTTTTTTGGTATTTATATCTTATATTATATTTATAAATTAATATTGCTGGTAGAAAGTGGAGGATATTGTATGACGGTTGTTGTGTATTTTTTTGTAAGAATACCTTGTACTAAAAACTATACTTTTGAAATAATATTTATTTTTTTAAGAATATTTTCAAAGTTCAATTAAAAAAAGTAAAATATTTCTCCCAACATGGCGCGATTTTCCCTCCACTGACCCTACGAAATATCAATTGGCAAAATTGAACACACAAAAACAAAACACCTCATAGAAAAATACAATTTCCTTTAAAAATTTGAACCTAATTTAATTATATTCAAATTTAAACCTAAATTATGAAAGAAATTTGTATTGAAATTAAATAAAAATGATCAACTTTTAAGCTATAATACGTAAGTATTGTGCAAAAATATTATAATGTGTAAGTATTATGCAAAAATTTATCTTAATTTTTATGGATTTAAGCAAAAAATGACTAAATTGTTAAAAATAAAAAATTCAGAAGATTGATTGCTAGAAGAAAAGAAAGTTTAGGTACTAAATTGCTAGATTCAAAAAGTTTAGGGGGCATTTATATAAATAAGCCCTGAATCAATTCACAAAAACTTTTGTTATATCCTCTCTCTTAAGAGCACCTAGGGTTTTTTAGTGTGTTTGGAGCCGAAGTTTGGCGGTGGCATTTCAGTCGGCCTTCGAATTTTTCGGTCCTAGGTGAAAGTTTTGGTTGCACGGTATGGAGGTTCGTGTGAGATTAGTATTATGAGGTGGGAGGGATAGGACTCATCGAGATTGAGGGAGTTTGTAGTTTCAGTGATCCCTTAACCCATGGGTTTCACTTCATCGTCAAGTAAATCTGGATGTCGTCGTAGTTCACCAAGAGCTCTGCGGCTTTGATGTGTGATTGTGGAACGAGGGATATCATCGCGTAGCCTATGGAGGTCGATGACGGCAACACATGGAGTCCACATGCTGGCAAGGAGTCTCCTTGTAGATTTAGCTCTAACTTCGATGATTTCTAACTGCTGCATTTGCACGGTTCGTATTGTCTATATGATTTCCTCCAGTGTGGTTGTGTTTTATGTTTTGTCTTGTAATAGTTATCTCTGTGTAAGAATGGTGCTTTATGCTCAAGAAAAATATTGGGTTTTATTATTATTATTTTTTGGTTAAAACCTTTACTAATGACGACAGTGTCCCCATTGTCTAGACTTATATATGGTTTGTCCACCATAGTCGTGTCTTTGAAGTTACACTAAACTAGTCTCAATGTGGAATGGGTGGTGGTCTTCATGCTACAAGGTCGTGGCTCTCAATTATAAGCTTCCATTGATTGTAGATGTTTATGATAAAAGAGCCTTAATGCATGCTTGATATTAATGTGCCAAGGTACTTTTCTACTTTTGCGCATCAAGCTTACGCTATTCTCTTTGAACAACATAGGACTTCACTGGTAGAATTGGTCTTAGTTGATGATTATGTCCGTTTTTAATTGTAGAGTGGGATAATATGTTAATTACAGATATTGTAATTTTTTTTATTTTTTATTTTTTGGAAATGGTCCTAAGAAGGGTTTTAAGAGTGAATATTAAAAAAAAAAAGTAATAATATTAGAAAAATATCAAATATTATAATTTGTTTTATTTTAAAAAAAATTTGAATCCCTTTAATCTGTTCAATACTTGGAGTAGATTAGAAGACCGGATTGGAATTTTCTCAATTTGAATGTTCCATATTAGATTAGTAAGGATTGAGAAATCTTCAATTCTTGTAATCAGCAAATTCAAACTATAAATATTTATATTTTTGTGTGAATTTAGTTAAATTAGATACAGCAAGATTAGTAATTATAAAGACTTATGCTTCTTTTCTCACTTTTTGCCTATAAATCTATCATTATTTCAAAAGATATGACTCATATGAACGTTGAATTACTTCAAATTACTGTTGATAAATGATAAAAAATTATCTTGAGTTTGATTGAAGTTTGTTTGTTGCAATGATCATAATATTACAATTTTATTTATTATAGAATATTTAAATCCAACTATATAATTTGTGATAAATTGAACTATTTTATAGAATATATAATTTGAAAGGACTAGGCTGTAAAATTGGATATTTTTTACTAGATTGGGTTGGTTTAGAGGACTAACGGATTGAAGTTTTCTTGATGCAAGAATTACAGATTGGATTATAAATTGACCCATATAGTCTATTGATGATATATAATCTGTGAACATCCATAGGTAAAATGTATTAAGATCTAACTCATTATCTCATCAAATTTAGCCCATATTTATCTAGTTCATCCCAAACCCATAATTCTAATATGGAGTGTCATTTTTAAGGCTAGATCTCAAGATAATAATGCATGAATTCAAACGTTGACGTTGAAATTGGGGAGACCTGTAAAAAGAATTCGCAATTGCTACGCCGCCACAACTAGTGAAAAATAGATTGTTTTTGAAATAATATATCACAGCTAGATCTCAAAATAAGAACGTATGAATTCAAACACTAATGTTGAGATTGGGGAGACCTCTAAAAAGAATTCGTGATTGCTATGCCACCAGAACAAGTGAAAAATGAATCGATTTTGAAATAATATATTACATATTAGAGAATAAAATTAAACAAAATCTCAAAGATATATGCAGATTTCATGATTTTTTAATGATAATACCGAAAAGCACTTCCTGTGTTCAATCAAAATACTACATTTACCTTTTTTACTATGCAAATATTTGGAACGTCAATTGTTTTGGTAAAACCAATCACAAAATACCACTTGAAGCAATAAAATTTTTAAAATATCAAGATTACCAGTAAAATACCATTTTAAGTATTACTTAAGTGAAAAATTAAGCAAGAAAATTTAAACTGATTTAAAATAATAAAAAAAAAAAACCTAATTGCTTCTGGGATATTTTGTCTTATAGTTACACGGGATGTTTTACACATTTTTATTATAAGAGGCATAGAAAGGAAACTTCTTTGCACTGAAACACGATATATTTTTGGATATGCATATACACACATATATGTACTTTTTATGTCAATATATAACATTGACATCGAATAGTTGTACTGACGCTGATATTTTTCTCAATCTATCAACAAACAAAAGAACCAAAATAATAATAATAAAGAAGGAATGTTAAACTTTTAATCAATCATTTGCCTTGAGTAAGAAACCAGCAACAGTATTTTTCCCTATTTTTCTTGCCTTTTCCTCCCTGACCCCATGTGGTTGGCTCAGTCTGCCAACACAAAGTCAAAGTATAACGACTAAAAATTCTGCAGAACTTTGGCTGAATGCTAGTGTAAGAAAGAAAAATCCTAAAACAGAGAACGACTAACAAAACGACGAGCTCTATTGGGAAAATTAGAACGAAAAAAAAAAACCAATGATTCACACCCACATGTACTAACTAAGTGTTT
>JAFMPE010122610.1:313-11448 GCA_024759925.1 Ficus religiosa | reverse complement strand
TTTTTTTTTTTTTTTTTTTTTTTTTTTTTTTTTTTTTTTTTTTGAATCGCGGTATTTTTTTTTATTATTATTATGTTGCTCATTAACTTACGTGTTGTCTAACTTTCTACTTAAAGTAAATTTTTTTCTAATATTGTATCTACTACAATACAGAATTTATAATAGCTTCTGAAGTTTTGCCACTCAACCTTATCCAATGACTCAAAATTTATTTTTTTTCACACAATGAAAATCGAATGACTAAATATTAGTCCACATGTCTTCGTTATTCTTTCACATCTCATACATCACACATCCATATACAATGAACGTTTTCTTCATTTTTGAACTTGACCTTTGCTTTTGTGCTGACAGTATACTTCGTTTTTATTTTTTTTTCCTTCATTATTTTACGTGCTTTTTTTTTTTTTTTGGTTATTCGAAAAATTATTGTATTATAACGTATAAGTGAGAGTAGATTTAGAAGTTTTAGCCTCCGTTTGGTTCGGTTGCTAGAGATGCAATTTTTAAGTTGAACTTTGTTGACTTTTTAACAACTAGTTATAATTTTTGTTGACTTTTCAGATAAAAAAAATTGAGATGAAAAGTTTGAGTTCCAATTAGAACACCAAACAAAAGCTTACACTTCAACCTTTTTGATCTAACAGTTTAAATTCATTATTTTTTCACTTTATCTAAAGGCTTTTTTGCATTGATACACCCTAGACTTATCGTAAAGTTACAATTTGCATGTTTAAGTTTTAATTTTGACAATTTATACTTTGAACTTACAAATATGTAGTAATTTATATCCCATTGACAATAATATTAATTTTTTGAAGGAAATTAATATGTGATTTGTTCATGGGTTGTTAAATCATGACATAAATAATAATTTTTATCTTTGTTAATTAAAAATCTATCTGCAAGTGAAGTATCAATTTTCATTAAAAAAAAAAATCAACATTGTTTATCAATAGATGCAAATTGCTACAGATTTATAAATTTAGGGTGCAATTTTTCAAAATTTAAAAATTCAGGGTATAAATTTTTACTATATAATAAGTTGAGGGTGTACCAATATAAAAAAACCTTATTTAAACCCAAAGACTTCAATTTTAGTCCACATGTCTTCTTTGTTCTTTCACATATCTTACCTCACACATACACATTCATATATAGTGAATGTTTTCTTGATTTTTGTGTTTCGCTTTTGTTTTTGTGCTGGTGCTATACGTTTCTTATGTTTGGATGACATATTCAATTTTAGAAATTAGAAAATTTTTGTAAAAAAAATATTTGTTTCAATTTTTTCAATCACTCCCTCATTTTGAAAAAGAAAAACTATCTTATTTTCAAACTTATTTTATACAGTACCTTTTTGGAAAAAGAAAAGAAATCTTTTTGAGATCTTCTCACACTGTACTATTTCCAACACCATTTTTTCTTATTCCAAACAACTTTTTGTTTTTAAATAGAAAACTTTTATACGTCCAAAACATAATCTTTTTTCTCAAATTGGAATGACTTTCTAGTGTAGAACCAGTAAATAGAGACAAAACAGGTGGAATGACTTTCTAGTGAAGATTGGATTGACAGGAGGGAGCTAAAGCTTTGATTACAATTCTCAAGATTGATTAACTACTGACTTTTCTCCAAACCTAGACTTAGTACTCACAGACAACAGGCTAAAACATAAACGACATCACAAAACAGAGAAAAAACAAAAACGACAAAAGTCCACATAATTAAACCCAACGACAAACAATTCTCAAAACACTGAATGATTCACGCCCAAAGTTGCACTCGTAAAGTAGTCAGTTGTAGTACAGATCGGGCAGTCATATCTACAAAGAAACGACAACAAAAACAAATAATATTATTAGAGTTAAACGTTAAAAAGGCAAGGAAATAAAATAATAAAAAGTGCAGAAATTTTTGGTGAATTTTTCTGATAGAGAAAATAAACAAAATATGAAAAAGATAAATTTTAGGTAGAGCAAAATTCAATAATAAATTAGACAAGACGTCATGAATCCTTCATATGATTCGTTCTCCAATTTGAATCAAATCTTTGATTTATCACATAATTGCACGTTTCACATCCCAAATGACAACCAGAAATATAGAATTAAAGATCAACAAAAATAACAAAAGTGTTTGGTGGATTATATCTCTATGTTGAAACCAAATGGATTCATCGTTACAAGTTATCCAAAATCGACGAAGTACTGTTTTTAGCAAATTGTAGTAAAAGACAACTCATAAAACAAATCTTGTCAAAATAGACTACGACAATATTACATAAAGAAAACATAACTGAAATTATATAAAAGATTGATACAAAATATTTTGAATAGAAAAATGAGATGAAGAGATTCAATCTACTAGAACAAATAATCTTTACAAACCAAAAGAAGTCAAATTCAAATTAGATCACTTCACACATGAGATTATTACTAACCTCACCAAAGTGTCTAGTCTAGCTTATAATTCGTCTCACAAAATTCTAAAAAGAAACACTACAAACTGAGCCAAAAAATGCTCAGGGAAAATCGTTTTTTGCTTGCTGAAAACTCAGCCTTTTATAGGCATAAGGTCTAAGAGCTTCGGAGTGATGCTCAACCCAAGAAATCCGCCTCACAGCTGGTAAATCAGCTGGATACTCGGAGCAGACGAGCTGGCGAAGGAGCTGGTCAGCTGGAGTTGAGGCTGTGCGTGCAGGCTTTTGCTGGAGACAAGGGCCTAAAGAAATGGGCCCAACTGGAGGAAGGAAGGAGATTTAGCCCAAGACTCACGCGCGAACCTGCGGAAGGAAAGAAGAGAAAAGAAAGGAAATAAAAAGAAGAAAAAAGAAAAGTAAAGAAAAATAAAATAAAACCAAATAAACAAATAAAAATTAAACATTTCGAAAGCAAAATTTTTTTTTTTTTGGAGTTATTTTGCTGCTCGGTAACATATTTGTTCTCAAACTTGCTACTTAAAGTCATTTTTTTTCTTTTTTTTTTCTTTGTACTATAATATAGAAGTGAGAATAATTTTTGAAGTTTGCTATTCAACTCTGTTGATCCAATGGCTTAAATTTATTCTTTTTCACTTAATTTAAATCAAAAGACTTAATTTTAGTCCACGTCTTCTTTATTCTTACACACTCATACCTCACTCACACATCCAGGTACAATTAACGTTGGCTTCATTTCTGTACTTGGCTCTTTTGTTTTTTCTGCTGATGCTATACTTCAATTTGGATTTTAATTTGAAGTGCTTAAATTTCTTTATTTTATTTTATTTATTTTTATTTTTTTGTCAGAATCTAAATCCAGCGAGGCTGCATAACTAATTCTTGCCATGGTGTTGCTTGATTAACTTGGAAAACACATTGACAGGTCAACAGCAAGGAAAACTGCTAGAGTGGTCAAATCGCATTCAAATCATTTGTTGAATTGCCAAAGGGCTGCTATATCTGCAGCGAGATTCTAAATTGAGAGTAATACACAGAGATGCCGGTGCTGATAATGTTTTACTTGAGTACAATGAGATAAATCCTAATATTTCAGACTTTGATTTGGTTAGAACTTTTGGAGGAGATCAAATAGAAAAACAGACAAGGAATGTAATCGGAACCTAATGAGTGTCATTCTTTTAAGCTCTCTCTCTCTCCCTCTCTCTAGAAATAGTAATTAAACTACATTACAATAAAAATATGTTCTTTTTTTCTCTCTATCTAATATTGATGCTATCTAGTGACTATATGGCATCAGAATATACGTTCGATGGTTTGTTCTCAATAATATTTGATGTGTTTAGCTTTAATATATAACTATTCGAGATTGTAAGTGGAAAGAAAAGCAGAGGTGCCTTTCACCACGAAAATCATGATCTTATCCTTATTGGCTATGTAAGTTGTCAAAAACCTCATTAGCTACTCTTATGACCATGTAATATCCAACGTATCGAAAAATGATATTCTTTGATTTTAACATTTTCCCGGCACAGACATTGCATAAACATGATAGTTCATTTGAATTACTTGATAAGAACGTAAGGGAGTCAAACGACAATCTAAAACAAGTGTTGCATTGCATTCATGTTAGTCTCTTGTACGACAATCTAAAAACTCAATCGACAATGAAATTTCTCACATTCAACAAATGAAATTTATATCATTAGTAGCGAAAAATGACAAACTAACAAATAGAACAAAGAACCCTAGTATGCAACAAAACATATGTGTATATTCTTAACATGAAGAACTTAAGCTGTAAATATGTAGATATTCTTGTAGAATGCATCTTGGATTCTAGTAGAATCTAGAATCCGTCTCGAATTCAAAAATTAACAGCCATCTCAGACTGCATTAAACTACCAAACAATGTATTATCCATCCAAAGGATATTATAGACAATTTATGAGTGAACAAGACATAATTACTTCTAAGTTTTTGAACCATATCAAGTAAGTTCATATCTTAAACTTATCTATACAGTTAAAAAATTTGAGTTGCCAGCTGTACTTGATTCTATAAATATATATATATATATATATATACTTACATATATGTACCTTTACATATGGTAAACATCCAATAACATCATAGTTAGTTAGAATCGCCATTTGGTGACAGAACTCTTTTTGCGTTCACCAATATTATATGGCACCGCTACTAAGCAGTGGTCATAAATATAATTTTTGAAGGTTTTTTTCTTTAAACACGTTAAGGAAGGCATTCATTAGCCTTTGCAGACTTAAATGAATGCAAATTTCAGGCATGTGGTTTTCATTTGTATCTATCTAAAACAAGACAAAATTTCAGGCATTCGGTATAGAAAGGCTTTTTCTTAAAACATGATGCATCATTCAAAATATAACGATCATAATTCCTGTAACGACCCGACTTTTTGGACCGTTAGCTAATTTACTTATTCTTAGTTAATATAGTCTTAATACTTGTTTTTGTTTGATTTCAAGAATTCAAAAACCTTTTTTTTTTTTTTTCCATACAGATCATATTTGCCCTTAAAAAGTTCAATAAACTAAAATTTTAACTAAGGAAATTGAAATTTGTAAATAATAAATATCACATCAAATTTGTACTTAGATAGTATTTAAAAAGTTATAACATTATACGAGTTAAAATGAAAGACTTTAAAGTCTTTAACTACTCCTACTAGTTTAGTAGTACCTAAATATTGAAAACATAGTTTTGAAGATAATCGATATAAAATAATTCAAAAAGTCTAAATACGGAAATTGAATTTATGGTGGCTTCCCACTCCCTTCCCTCATCGCCTCTACACTACTTCGCTAGTCCAGAAAACATCTAAGTGGCGGACTGCTTACCCGTGTTATCTATAACATGAAGATACATGTATGAGTTTTCACTCCACAAGCCCAAACTATATCTCACAAAATATTTTCATAGATCATATCATCTCATGTCATACTATGAATGTTTAAAAGTGCATATGATCTACTTGTATTCATTTATGCGTTATATATATATATATGTTGTCTGCTTATGTGCCCCCATATCATACCCATTTGCACGCAGCTAATGGGGAGTTGGGGGAGCAACCCTCTAACAACCTTCAAGGTTATAACTTATAACTTTCATTATTATCATATCCTCTTACTAATTGGAGGTTGATACGACACTTAATCCTATTTTTCATTAGCCTCATTCTTATTAATTGTGACAATGTGTAGATTTACATGTCACTATTCATCCATCATTATAGCATAAATATCTATGGGGTATGTCGATCATGTTAGTGCAAAAGCAATTATGCACGTTAAATACTTAATCAAAGCAATACATATAACTCATATACTCATTACATCATCAAGGCAAATCATAGCCAATATAGAACATCAACAAAGAAAAATATTTTGTTCTATGCTGTAGGTGAGGTTTGTACTTATTTTTCTTATCTGCTTAAACTTCGGAAATTGTAACTCCTATTATGTAAATTTGGGAAAATGTCCTGATTTAACAATACTTTGTCATTAGAGTGAATCATGGTTATATATATATATATATATATATTATTTATTTTGTTTTACAAATTAAGATGAACTTAATTTACTTGCATCATAACTAACCTTAATAATTAATTCCTATTAATTATTAAGTGCAAAAGAAAATTCTACTAATTATCATTAATTTAATTTAATTTAATCGATTAATTAATCAATTGATTAAATAACTAACTAATTAATTAATTAATTAATTAATTAATTAATTAGGTAATCCTTAATTGTTACTTAATTAGGAAATGATAAATTAGTAATTATATCCTCAATAATTAATTATATTATTTAAATATTCTTTCTCATTTATTAATTAATAATTAATAATTATGTTAGTTATTAATATTAATTAATCTCCAATTAATCATCTATTATTATATTAATAATCATATTAATAATTAATGATTAATTAATCTCTAATTAATCATGCATTTTAATATGTAATTACTTAGGGTTTGTTTGGTGTAGTGGTTTAAGTTAAAATTTTTAAGTTTAGATTGAGTTAAGTTAAGTTGAGTTTAAAAGTTGAGTATTTGGTAAAAAGTTTGAGTTGAAAAGTTTAACTTGAGTTGAGTATTTGATAAAAAAATTTGAGCTGAAAGCTTTAAAAAAAAAAAAAAAAAAACAAGGGCCCTGTTTGGATGTTTAAAATCTAAGTAATCAAATTTTTTTATTTTATGTACCATTCTATTGTAGTTTTTAACTAAGAAAATTTGAATAATGTTAATACGCTCAATTAATAACACCAATCAAGTTGAGACATCAAAAGCTATTGTGAAATCTCTTACATAGTCATAAAATACACCAACATAAAGTACATAGTTGGTCATTTAAAGTTGATAAAAACAAATTAACAGTTAAAAAAATAATCTGCCGCAACTAGATACAACTGAACTTGCTTTCACGTGCTTTTATACCATGGAGATGATTGATATCTCTCCCTCATTTCATCAGCTATGATATCTCTCATCTGATTCATTACACCCCTACTCGAGTCATGTTGCTACGTTCCTGTACTTGGGCCAGTACCATCGATCCCGTCATCAAACACATAATCCTCGTTAACATCGACATTATCCCCTACAGGCACATAATCTCCTGAGTACTTTTCAAGAAAGGGATCCCCCACCTGCACCATTCTTATGAAATTGTGGACAACCGCACACGCCACGGGGATCATTTTTTGTTTCTCCATTGGATAGCTGTTTATGCCTTTAAGTAGTTTAAACCTTGCCTTCCATACACCAAATGTTCGCTCAATACAATTATGCAGCGATGAGTGTGTGTAGTTGAAAACTTCCCTCCTATTGCCTAGCCCGACGCGACGTTTTCGATATTCCGGTAAATGATACGTCTCGCGTTGATATGGGCTTAGGAAACAGTCCTTGTTGGCGTAGCCCGAATCCGCTAAGTAATATTTGTCTACAAAAATATTACATCGCAATATGAAATTAAAGTTAAATATTTTTTAACATAAACAACGAAATGCTAATACTGCTATAATTTGATAATTATGCTCACCTGTTGGAGGCATTGGGAAACCATGAAATGCTATGGCCTCTTCCAATATTCTGGCATCATGCCAAGATCCCTCGTACCCGGCCAACATATATGTGAATTTCATGTCAAACGAACATGCTGCTAATACATTCTATGAGTGAAACCTTTTGCGATTAATCTAAGCGTCAGCATTTTCGCACCGGGGGACACATGGGATGTGTGTGCCATCTATACTGCCAATACAACCCTGCATAAAGCATGTGACTAATTAATATGCGTTCCATCATTACCAGACATATAAAAATATTAACTCGATAACGTACATCAAACCATGGCCTATACTTGTCCGCATGCTCCATAATCAAATGTTGAACCATTGTGTAGTCGGGTGATCTTATGAACTCGTCCTTTAACGAACAAATAACCTGTAACACTGTAAAGAACCAACGGGAAGTTGTCTCCCTAGAATGCTGGAACAAATAAGAAATGTGTCGATTGGTAGAGCCTTGTGAACATATGGATAAAAAAATGAACAACTGGTCGTTCACGTTCATGTTACACGTTGGCCTCAATAATTCCCTACTGCCTAATAGGTTACTCAATGATCTGAATGTTTCTACTTTCATACTGATCAATCCTTGAATTATATCTTCATGGCCGTTCAACAACTCTTCTACACGCATATTGCTAGTTAGTATTGAATTATGCATGGGTTGTGGAACTCTTCGCCTGTTACACCTTCTCGCAGTCGTAGCTACCACTGCCGTCAGAAGATACATGTCATGGTCGCTATACTCGTTTTCAGAGTTGGCCGCATCTTTTTCCTAGTTGGAGTCGGAACTACCATCGTTCATTCTGTGAATTGAATTCGATATTCTCTACAATTTATACGTTACCTGGTATGAAGTAAATGTTAGTATTAATGTAAGCACTAAATTGTTGAGGCGTCAATGATTTTCACACAATGATCGATTATATTTTTGAAGCTAGTTAATGTTTTAAGGACCTTAATCCCTGTTTCAAACTTGCTAACCGTAATTGACAAATACGCATATGTAAAAACACAATTTGGTTATGAAGTTTAGATTGAATCGAGAAATGCATATATGTAAATAAATATTTAAATGAAGTCAAGTCAGAAGAAAACTGTCAAATGCAACCATAAGAAAAAAAAATATTAAAACAAATCTCAATTAAAACATTATAAAATCAATCGGCCGGGGGTCGCTGGGACTGAACAACAGATGCAATAATTTCCCGCCTATCGACATCTGGTAGCTGCTGGAAGGTTCGTTGGAGACGTGGATGCGTATCAAAGTAGTGCCACATTATCGCCTGCTGATTGGGGGGGACACCCATCTCTGTCATAATATTCATACAGACCAGCATGTGATCCGTACGGCTTGATTACTCGTTACTTGTTCTCGATTGCGATCCGCCACGGAAATGGGTGACAATTTTCTGCATTGCCAGGAACGTCATCTCGTCCATTTCGTCTCTTTGCTTCCTCTTACCAGAACTTCCATTAGAGCGTGACGGACCTATATCGGCACCCGATCTCATGTTGTTCAAGTGGCGCCCACCCGTTCTTGGCGTTACATCCTCTTCTAACATAGGCCGGTACGCTGAGTTATCCATTGAAGCATCGAAGTCGAAGTACGATGGACTTTCATCTAACATCGTTACGGACCCATACCCCGAGGCACCTGCGGCATGATTTTTCTCGAAAACATTATAATAAAACTTCTTGTTGTGAAGTCCCTCGTGCCTGAGATGTTTGCACTCCTTATGAACCTGCATATGAAAAGACATCATTATAACACTCAAAACATGATGTCGTCTTCATAAATTACATTAGTTCATGTATTGGACAACACGATTACTTGAATGAAGCTTTGCCATGCATCGTCAGAGCATATGAATCGATCCGTCAATGGGTCGTACCCTAGGCCTGTCTGAGATTGCAGCACCTTCCAGCCCCTATAGATTTTCTTCATCCTCTCCTTCTTTTGAGATAATGTTGATCCGAATGCATGTATTCCTGCAAACTCAGCATTAAACTGTGCGGCCCAAATATCGAGGATTGCACTCGTGGGTTGTTTACCACCAGTGGTAGCCAGGTATTCATCAAGTTGTTCTAGGAATTTTTTTTCCTTCACGAGGTCCCAAACGTAGTTCTCACCCGATGCTTTTCGCGGCATTTCCTTAAGAAAGCGATAACCAAAACACGTAGAAAAAGACTTAACAAACACACAAAATTGATTAATTTATAAGTTGACTCAATATAAATCGGATGACATATTTGATCTGAGGCATGTCAAGCACCCGATAGATATACAGCTACCATGGCATATGTGACAAAATGTTAGGGGCAAAATAGGTTTATGCGAAGCATAACTTGCAATTAAACCCCGTAACAACAAACATGTCCTTATATACCGGTAACTGACGTTAAATATCGGGTAACTAACTCACCAGTCAGATTAAATTACAAGATGTGTAAATTTGCTGTATACATCATCGCCAACTTGGGATGAAAACGAAACATAAACCAAGTTGCCTACTGGTACAAACACACCGGAACCTGAAAGAATCGTCCTAAAGTATGAATTCCCAATAAATTAAACACGTTGAAAAATTAAGTAAACACAATTTGGTAAGGCGGCACAGGTGACAAAATGGTAAGCTAGGAACACCACACATAGTTCAGCCGAACCCAAAACAGGTCGACGCAATACAACTGACCATTTTCTCACCCTAAGCAGACATATAGGAATGTCAAGCAATCACAAATGCAACGCATAGGAGTTTCAAAGCATCAAATTATATCAATGGTGACAAAATGGGAACCTAGGAACACCACACATGGTTCGGCCGAACCCAAGAAATTAAATCCCCATGCTTGCTATTGGACTACACTAGTTACCAAGAAAAACTTCCTGTAGTGCTAATTACAATAGGCCGAGTTCAGTAAATAAATAGTCAAACCACATATAAAGAAACTATTTTTTTTTTCCTTTATACATAAACGTCGCCATATTACCACATCAATGGTATGATACATAAAGCAATATGACTCCTCCTGCAACATGTCAACCGGCTAAGCATATCCCACCAAGAGAAAGCTACATGATCCACCAACAGACATGGTACAAACACAACTAAGATACATGTCATGCCTAGTGGCTTGTGAACACCATATAGTTAGTTTAGTCATGTCAACATCAATGTAATCCAAAACACCATATAAACTGCAATGTAATCCAAAACACCATATAAACTGCAATACCAAAACAGTTTCAACAAAGTATGAACATACCATGCCCGGCCCCTATAAACACCATATACAAATTTCTTATACTCACAAATGCAATCCAAAATAGTTTCAACACATCAAATTAGTGACCAAATTGGATTTAGGAACACCACACATGGTTCGGCCTGTGACGCCCCGACTTCCCAAGCCGGGCCCATCACCTTACTTACTTGTACTTAACTTGCTTAAAAATTTGAGGAAAAATTTTTTTTTTCTTTAAAACATATTCACATAATTATTTATAGAGAAAAACCCAACTGAAAATTTGTTCTCAAGTTTTCATACTTCATACATATCACAAAACATAATT
>JAFMPE010122599.1:0-11136 GCA_024759925.1 Ficus religiosa | reverse complement strand
AAATATTAGAATGTTTTTGTTTTCTATTCAATTGAGTCGATTTAGGAATATGAAATAAATAATTTCATTTGGATACACACTTTCTTTTTTTAATGTTTTTGTTTATATTTTCTTAGTTGTTCTTTTTTTTTTTTTTTTTTTTTTTTTGGTTGTGGTTTGGTTCCTTGTTCAATTACAGGGATGATAATAATTGGATTTTCTTTTTTCAAATGAGAACACAATATTCATTAATTGTATTGTCAATTTGCGTTAAACTTCATTTAATTAAGAATATGATTAATAATCTCACGTAAAATTATTATTCATGAAAAGGACCTCATCAAATGAATTATCATCATCATCATCATCATTATTATTATTATCCCAAAATGGTTAATGAATCAGAGAGTTAGTAAAGTTTAAGGACTGACCTAACTGAGATAACTTTCTCATAATTCTTGCCCACATGAAGTACTATTAGGTTTCAAAGAACTTGGAAAAGATAAATAAATAAATAAATATATATATATATATATATAGCCACACACAAAAGAAGTTTTTTCAATATGCAGCCAGCAAATGAAATAATCAGTATAGATTTTAAATTTCGTTTTGAACTTTTAATCTTAAGAACTTATAACACAGGCCCTTGAATTTCAAAACAATCGTACGAAATTTCTAGGGAGTCATATTGTGAAGTGGAAAATTCAAATAAATGATGTGAACCTGACAAATTTAGCCCAAGATTTAAGTCCTAATAGAAAAAATTTAGGACTACAAGCTTGCGGCGCCGCATTATCTAGCATGGTTGTTTTTGAGGTAGAACTTGCTATTTTTTATTTTGGTTATTGAAAATGCTTGAGAGTTTCAATGACATGATTTGTGGAATGTGACTCCTTATGTGTGGTAAATCTGCTTAAGACTAAATCATATAGAATTTCTTAAAAAATTCGTAGCACATGGCTTGGTTCTTTATGCGAAAGTTTTTGTGGTTCAAGTCTCTCACAATTTTTCATAAAACTGATGGGATTGTATGTAAACTAGCTAATCGTTCCAACAAGCAGGAACCATCCGATCTTTTTGGCAGAAATCCTCGCGAGTCTGGGGCATATACTATTTCTTTATCCCCTAGAGAATCTGACAAGAAAGAAGAAAAAATCAAGTACATATGGGCAAGATAAATATTCCATTTCTAACAGAATGCCATCAGTAGCAAAACCCAAGGAGGATTGATGGCATGAATCAGCTGCTATTGAATGCAGGGCAAGCCAATAGGATAAGAAGAACAGGCTATATTCTCTTCGGGCTAAGGGAAGGAGGGCAGCCTTTCTACTGTGAAAGCGATTCCTTTGTGGGACTTGGATTAGCGGCATATCCGCTCTTTTCAAAAAGCAAATGGACAAAAGAAGTCAAATGTCACGCTTTCAATTGGAATTAGGAGAAGAGAAGGCTGAAAGCCTAGCCAAAAGCTTTTTAGTCAAGTACGCATGAAGAGTTTTGAGGTAGAGGAAGAAGGCATTCCTTTAAATGCCTATTTATTATAGTTCTCGACTCTGGTATTTATTATCCCTTTGCTTTATAGGGATTTAACTGTCTTTCTCCTTATGAATTTCTTTCGCATTTTTTTAAAGGTATTTTAGTTGCATTGAATCATGCACTCGATTTCATTTTGTAGGATTTTATCTTTCAGCTTCTGGCTAAGGGATTTAATGAGGAACATGCCTTGTCCAAGTAGATTTTAGTATTTTTTTTTTCTCCTTTCTTGAGAGACTTTGTTTCTTTGGTACTAGTTATATGGCATGCGCGAATACACAAGCAAAGTCAAAACCAAAAGAAAAGACAAAATCAAAAAAATCCACATGTCGATGATGTGGTCACCACATGACAATGATGTGGTGATTATGTGACTGTCACATGGCAAGAAATGAAGGCATGACCAAAAGAGTCATTGGCTCTTTTAAATATAGGTAAGAGATTATTTTTTGTAATGTGGGATGTGTAGATGGCGAGGGTACTCAAGGGCTGCTAACTTTGTCGGGATGTTTTGGTGCACTTACTTTCACTATTTATTTACCAAAAAAAAAACCTTCATTTATCCATTTTAATAAATTTCAGGTTTGCATAGTAAATACTGGATTTATTTGGTAAAATTTAGATTTATAGAGAAAATATTGATTTTTTTAGTACATATATTAAAAATTTAAAAAACAATGTGAATAATGGATCGGCCTGTAAATGCTTGACGTAAACAATCTAAAAAAAGCATTTGACTTTAACAACCAAATTTACATAATATATACTGGATTTACTAGTCATTCTAAAAAACAAAAGACAATGTAATTAGCAAATTAATATGTAAATACAATGAATTTACTAGACGAGTATGCTCCAAACCGAGCAACATTGACTTTAGGATTTTAATGACTCGGAATTTCGTTACATAGATTTATTGGTAACAAATTTATTGTCTAAAAAAAATTTAATTTACGTAAATAATTTCTTTATTAATCAAGTGTTTTTAGTAAATCCAATTTTTCAAAATAAATCTTTTTGATATTTCGACCTTTTATACTTTAAGCTAATAGATTGTACTGTAAATACTAGGCGCCCATTTGGATTATTACTTGGAGTTAAAATTTTTTAAGTTAGAGTTGGTTGACCTTTTAAAAATTAGTTATAATTTTTGTTGAATTTAAAAAAAAAAGACAAAAATCTAGTAAAAAAAAATACAGTTTAATTAGAGTTAAACTAATGTGCCAAACAAAGCCTAGATTAACGAGATAAACTAAAAATTACAAAGATGAGGAAAACAAAGGATTTATCTCATAAATTTTGGTTTTACCTAGTAAATTTACACAATAAATACCGGATTTATCAGATAAATTATAATTTAAATAGAAAAGGTGTAACATGTAGATACTGAATTTACTAGGAAAAACTAAAAAACTCAAATAAAATCATCGCACTCTTAGTAAATAAATGTTTTACACGGCATTTACCATTGAATTACTTGGTAAGTTATTTACAAAATTATTGAACTAAATTTCTTAAATAAGTTTTTTTTATTTTTACGAGGCATAAATAAATTACTTACCTCATAAATAAACTTACTAAATAAATAATATAATCAATTGCAAATATACTAATCACATTAACAGTCTCACAAATATGTCATTTGCTTTTTTGTTTAAACTTATGTAAATATGTTATTACTATATATTCCCTTATTTTCCTCTTTTTAATTTTGTAATGATTTTTTATTTATTAAATACTTGTTTACAATAAATTGCAAAATAGCCCATTAGAAACCATAGAACTGCCACAAAAAAAAAAAAAAAAAAAAAAAAAAAAGCCAGATCCTCAATTTGGAAAACTTAACCCTAAAAGTACATTAGACGCTGTCACTATTGTCAGCGAAGAAGGTATCTTAGATGCCAAGGCACGTGGCGAAAAGAAAAGTCAAGAAAGGTAGAAGTCAAATCAGGTGTAATTTCCTTGTGAGCTCGTGACTGTCACAATCTAGCAGGAGTTCTCGGAACCTACTTTGCAACCTTCGACAATGGTGATCAGTGATGACGGTGGTGAGGTGTGCACGACGGCGACATGGGGGACATTTGGAGCAAGGGCAACTGATACAGCATCTAGGCAATGATGAAGACTAGGAATTTGGAGGTAGTTTGGTAATATTGTACGGAAAATGTTATTACTTTCTATGTTTTTGAAATCTATAAATTATTTTTGATCGCTACCCCACAGTATGCTATCTTTCTAATTGTCCCTGAAACATGCATTTAGGAAATAATGCTTTTTTTTTTAATTTATAATTTAATTCTTTCTGTAACTAAGTCCATAATGTAGAAAATTTTCCCTTTTAAAACAAAAGAATTGGAATTTTATTATTATAAATTACCTTTGCATTAAAATAGGAATTCGTCCCCTTCTGAAACCAAAAACCAATATATATATATATGTATGTATGTATGTATACATAGAACAAATACTAGCTCTCCATAAAAACCTTGCTGAGATAAAAAGTATCAAATTATTACATTGGGGGGGGGGGGGGGGGGCGCAAAAAAAGCATTCGATCTTGTAAATAGAATTGTTTTTCTAAGGAGTAAATACAAATTTTGTTTTTTTTATGGAGTAAATATCAATATTTTAATGTGGTTTTATAATTATTTTTTAAAAAGATATGACCATTTGTATAATTATTTCAAAAGGGAACCACAAGAATTTGAGTTTTTTGTGACCAAAAATTTGGTAGCCGAGATTCATGTTTTTGGTAGCAAGTTTTTATTACTAAAATAATTTGGTAGCAGAAAGTCAACCTCAGAAAGTATTTGTTATTAAATTTTTGGTAGCAAAAATTTTTCGCTATCAAAGTTTTTTTGGTAACAAATTGTATTTGGTAGCGAAATGTATGATATTCGGTGACCAAAAATTTGGTAGTAAAAGACATGACATTTTAGAGACCAAAATTTTGGTAGAAAAATGTTTTTGTTAGCAAAAAATCTGAGATTCAGTTACCAAATTTTTTGTAGCAAATAAAAGGTATTTGATAGCAAAAAGTACGAGATTTTGGGACTAAAAATTTTGGTAGCAAAATATACTTTGGTAGTGAATTGTACGAGATTCAGTGACCAAATTTTTTGTAGCAAAATGTATTTGGTAGCGGATTATATGATATTCTGTGACTAAATTTTTGGTAGCAAAAGGTATTTGGTAGTGAATTGTTTGAGATTTTGTGATAGTGAATTGTAGCGAATTGTCGTATTTGGTAGAGAATTTTAGCTAATTGTATGACCAAATTTTTAGTAGCAAAAGGTATTTGGTAGCGATTTAGTGACTAAATTTTTGGTAGCAAAATGTACGTGATTCAGATACCAAAATTTTGACAGCAAATTCTTAGGTTTTAGCCACCAAATATTTGGTAGTAAAAAGGGGGAAAAACTAAATTTCTGCCACCAAATTTTTTTGGTAACCAAAACTAAAGCAGATTTTATGTACCTGTATTTTTTCCTGAAATATATATTCGAAATCATTTTTAATAAACATAATACTAAATATTAACTTAAGAAAAATACCATATATCTCAATACATGTTAGAATCCAAACAAGATACTAAAATAGTCATACTTAAGCAAATCAAAACACTTACAGTCTACTAAATGTTGTACTAGTAACCACTTAGTATTGCAAGAATAAAAAGATCTAACAAACTGGGGCCGGAAGTGGCGGTGTTGGCGGATTTTCATCTCTTGGGATGATTGGTCCAGGATGATCTGATGGTACATTAAGCTGATGAAGTAGCTTTTGAATGAGCTCTCGTTGTTGTTTCATTCGATCTTCCATGTCTGCCATGTGACATTTGTTTCCTTGAATTTCGCTATGAAGGCTTCATGTCTTGGCCGTCTAAATTTGCGAGCTTGTGACACTTGTCTTAGTACATGACCTATGCCACGCTTGAAACCATATTATTCATACCTCGCACTTGACAAAACTTGAGAGTAAATTTCTTCCTCCTCATGAGAGCCAAGTGAGTGGTTCACTTAAATGAGTGACACAAATATCGTATAAACCTATAGGTCTTGTTGTACCTACAATAACGAGTTAAATCCCCAAATATATTTGTTATATAAAATATAGTATGATGATTGTTACAGACTTTGTTTCGATCATATTCATGAAAAGCTATAAAATAAGAAATAAAAAAAATGACAAGCATAAAATATGAGGTTATAAAGTTTCTTGAAAATTAACTACCTAACGTAACTTTTGATAACAAAAAATCTTTCTGCAACCAAAATATAAGTTTGGTAGCTGATTCTTGCCTTCTGCCACCAAAATTTGGTATCAAAAATTATATATTTTGCTACCTAATATTAGTTTGCTAGCTAAAAACATATATTTTGTTACCAAATTTTGATAGCAAAAAATATGACTTTGGTAGTGAATTATAACCTCTTGCTACCAAACAAAGTTTGATAGTAGTTAACATTAGCAGGAAAAATTTTAGCTTCCCATAAACATTTTTGCTATCAAAAAAATTTTGGTAGCAAAAGGTTATAATTTGCTACCAAATTTTGGTGCAGAATGTGAACCTTTTGTTACCAAATATTGTTTTGGTAGCAAAAAGTTTTCGGCGGGAACCAAATTTTAATTCCCGCCATGTCATCCGTTACCAAACTAGATTTAATAACGGATTGTGTTGTTTTTACTACCAAATTTGGTAACAAAATGTCCATACCTTTCAACTATTAAAATTTGATAACAGAAAGTCTATTTTCTGTTACAATTTTTTTTTGGGTACCAACAAGTTTGGTCTCTTAGAGTCATGATTCTTGTAATGAATTCAATATATTCAAATCATTGTCCGTCATCCTAAGTGATGGTTGTTATATTATTATTACGATAAATTGCTACGTTGGTTCATGAATTTTAAACTTTGTACAATTTTGATTAATAAATTTTTTTCATAGCTAGAATATTTCTAAACTGTTAAAATGTTTTTATAATAGTCATTTATGTCGATTGTCCTCTCTGGCGTTGCGTGTCTTTCAACAACTGCTAGCAGTCGCCATCAAAGCAACTTAGCTTCAACCAGTCGTAGATGCCCTTGTCATCACCAACGTCTTCGTTGTCATTAAGCTGGCAGATTTCTCTGGCATCACCAGCTATGATAGACTTCTCCTCCATGGATTTGGAGACAATTGCCGATCTAGCTCCCAATTTAGAATTTCATTAATTTAGAGTTTTTCTATAGTTTTATATAATAATATAAATACCTTGAGATTGATTAGTGTGCTGATTTAAGAAGGCCAGCAACGACTTTATTTAACCTGCCCCATGGAACCAGGGGTTTATGTTATTTAATAAATTATTTAAATTTTAATTAGATATTTCCATCATTTTAATTCAAAATATTCTCTTTTAAAAATATTTTATTTTATGACCCGTTTGACACTCAAATTTAACTCAAGTTAAACTGTATTTTTTTTTATCTTTTTTTGAAAAAAGTTTTTTGTCTTTTCTAAAAAGTCAACAAAAATTACTATTGAAATTTAGAATTTTCAAACTCAACTCATTTACCAAACACCCTATTAATTGTTTTATTTTGTTTTTTAATTTTTGGATTTCTTTATTCTTTATTCTTTTTTCCCTTTTCTTTCCTTTCCTTTCCTTTTTCTTTTTCCTTCTTATTTTTTCCTTTTTCTGCTTTTCTCTCTTAACTTATCTAAATAACACAAACTTGAACAAAACTTTATCAACATAATACAAAATTTAATTACTTTACCAATATGACATAAAATAGTTCTAATCAAAGGTCAACCTACAAAGTTAAAGGTCAATCTAATATGTTTTACCTAAATTACCCTAATTATTTAAAAAATCAACTATAATAACATATATATTATTTTGGATATTTTACTAGAATATTTTTAGTTTTTAATATGGATGGCCGAATGTCTCCGGCTCTGGTCGTCGGCATCGGTCGTTGGCATACTCTAATGAAGTATAATACATACTCTATTATAATATTTTAGATATTCTACTACAAAATTTTCAGTTTTCAACATGGATGGCCGGATATCTATAGCTTCGCCTTCCTGTGCCGGTCGTTGGCATACTCAAATAGAGTATAATGCATACTTTATTAAAAATATTTTGAATATTGTACTATAATATTCAATTTTCCACATGGATGGTGGGATATCTCCGACTCTGGCTGCCAGTGCCCGTCTTCGCCATACTCAGAGTGTAATACATACTCTACTAGAATATTATGGATATTCTACTAGCATAAGTTTTCAACATGAATGGTCGGATGTCTCTGACTCTGACTATCGATGTCAGTCGCCGATATACTCTAGTAGAATGTAATGCATACTTTACTAGAATACTTTGGATATTTTATTAGAATATTTTCAGTTTTTAACATGGATGGCCGAATATCTTCAGTTCCTGATTGCCAGTGTAGGTCGTCGGTATACTCTAGTAGAGTATCATATTCTAGTAGAATACAATGCATACTCTACTAGAATATATTTAGTTTTGAACATATAGGGTTGGATGTCTCCAGGTTTGGTCGCTTGTGCGGGAATACTCTAGTAGAGTACAATGAATACTCTACTAAAATATAATGCATACTTTACTAGTAGAGTATGGACTATACTCTATTAGAATATAATGCATATTCTACTAGAATATTTTCAATTTTCAACATAGATTGCCGAATATTTCTGGCTTTGGTCGTCAAGATATTATAGTAAGGTATATTACATACTCTACTAGAATAATTTGATTGATCTAGTAGAATATTTTTAGTTTTTAATATGGATGATTGAATGTCTTTGGCTTCGGCTGTTAGTAATAATTGTCAGAATATTTTAATAGGAAAACTAGGACAAATTTCAATTTTTTCCCCATGAACTTTAAGTCTTGCAACAAAATGCTCCCCGAACTTTAATTTCTAACATCCATTACTCTTGAACTTTAAAACGTTTACAAATTTTCCCCCTCAATTAAATTTTTGATGGAAAATGACACGTGATGCTAGTTGACAATAGAAGTTGGGATGTTAAATGTGCAATGACTAAGTTACCCCTAAGATTAAAATTAATAACCCTTGAACTTATATTAATAGGATAAATATACTTAAACCCAGTTTTAAGGGTATTTAGATTATTCATAATAACTAAAGGATCAAAACTTAGGGGATGTTTGACTTGTAAACTTGTTTTAAATTAAACTGTATTTTTTTATTATGGTTTTTATCTTTTTCTAAAAAAGTTTTGTCTTTTCTAAAAAGTCAACAAAAATTACTATTTAAACTTAAAAATCTTAGGGCATGTTTGGTTGGATGGTTTAAACCATCCAACTCAAATTTTTTTTTTGTTTTTTTCTTAAAAAGTTTTTGTATTTTTTCTAAAAAGTTTTTTGTCTTTTCTAAAAATTCAAAAAAATTTACTATTGAAACTTAAAATTTCCAACTCAAACTAACGAACCAAACGAAGCCTTAAACTAAACTCATTCATCAAACATCCCCTTATTTTCTTAAAAACTGAAGGATTAAAACGTTTAACTTCTTAAAATGTTTAAATTGTAGATTTTTAAATAAAGATGATTCAAAAAAATTGAGGACATTCAATTAAAAACTCAAATCTCTCTCTCTCTCTCTCTCTCTCTCTCTGTGGATTGCAGTAAGCAACTCTTAACATCGGCGGCCAATCTTGCTAGGGGAGGGAGGGAGGGAGAAACTTTGTCCTACGGTGTGGATTTAGACGGGGGTATGGGTTACTTCATCGTGTTTTCGGAGTCTCGCCGGAGGTGGATTTTTCCGATGGAAGGGATTGTCGCCTAGGACAACAGATCTCTGGGCAGGGGTAGGGAGGAGGACGGAAGGTTGGCGGCGAGGGTGACTGGGTAAGGGAAATCTCGCTTGCGCGAGGGGTGTCTCCGCTCTCCGCTCTCCATCGTCGGAGCTTGTGAAATCGAACCGTCGTCGCCGTCGCCTCTTCGCATGAGGAATCAGTAAGTTTTTGGGGCTGTTTGGCTGGTTTTTTTGAGTGTTTGGATTGAAATGAGAGGGTTTTGGAGTAGCTTTTTTTCAATGCATTTATGGTGTTTGATCAAAAGCTTGTGAGAGTTCCTTTGATGATTGAAGTTGTTTGACTCGGAATTTTGATGCTATCTTTGTTTCTACGTTTCCCCAGGAATTCAAAAATTTTGTTTTTCACTCTGAACCCAGGAATTCATACTTAAATCTGGTTCTTTACTGTTTGGTTTTGCTGAGATTTTAATTTTGAACCAATTATGATCGTATTTTTATTTTTCCAAACCATTAAATATAAATAAGACAATATCAAATTGAGGTTTTTACTAAAACACCCTTGAATTTGTCAACATGGACACGCCTTCCATCAAAAACTTAACTGAGGAGGAAAAATTGTAATACATTTCAAAGTTTAGAAAGAACAAATATTACAAATTAAAATTTATGGGACATTTTTTTATAAGACCTAAAATTCAGAGGGAAAATTTAAAATTTATCCAATATACTACATACTCTATTAAAAATATTTTGGGTATTCTATTGTATTATTTTTTAATCCCTTTTTACTAAAAAACAATAAAATTGCATTAACAACGACAAAAAAAGATTCAGACACCCACACCAGCTAGATTAGTATTACAGGTTCAGGACATGATAAATTTGGAAAGTAGCTGTATCAAAGATTATCATTCTCATTAAGTCAGTTAAACAGAATTCAATTACGACATAGCAACTTAAATGGAAAAAAATTACTGAACGAGTCTTCTTACCACAAAGCTATCATTAATTTTTGGCTGAGATTTTAGAGAGTTTTTCTTGTATTTTCTTTTGTTCTTGCATTATTCATCTCATGTTTTCTTTTTAAAATTTTGTGAGACGAATTACAAGTTAGGCTAGACACTTTAGTGAGACTAATGATGAACTCATATGTCAAGTGATCCATTTCGACTTCGATTTTCTTTTGTTTTGTAAAGATTATGTGCCCGTTTGGGGCATGAGTTTGAAATCATGGTGGATAGTTCAAACTGAACTTCTTCAGTTTGGTGGTTCAGTTCAGCTTGGACTTGTCATTGAACCGTCATACAGTGATCTGAACTTGGTTCACTGTTTGGAGTTGACACCCACGTGGTTTGATTCCCACACCTCGTTCGCCGAGCTCGGAAGAGAAGAAGTTCGCCCCACTGTGGCGATGCAAGGCACGGAAGCAAGTTGGTCTGTGCACACCCCACATCTTCTTCTTCAAGGTAGCTGACTTGAGTTTTTGCCATATCTCTCCCCACCTTCAAGCATCTGCTCTCTCCTTCTCAAAAACCCATTTTCTTTCCTTAGCCCATCCGATGAACAAATCCGCCCCCTACCCATCGACGACGCCATTTCCCCAACCGCCGGCAACTATCCCCTCCGGTGAGCCAATTGACGGTACCCGTAGAACAATCGGCTACCAACCCCATTTGTGAGTTAAAATTTTTTGCTTTCTCTCTCTAGTTTCTCTCTCATGTTTCTCTCTCTAGTTGTGTAATAACTAGAATTTTCACGAACTCATGATTTTTCTTGTAATAAGAAATTTAAAGTTCGTATCATGTGTTTATGTGAAATTTTGT
>JAFMPE010122585.1:8933-20071 GCA_024759925.1 Ficus religiosa | reverse complement strand
AAATTAAAGCCTTGCATGTTACACTAAACAAAAGCAAATTATTACTTGTGCCACTGCATTTTCGCCAAGACATTTCGAGGAAGAAGATTGCTGATGAAGTGATGAACTTTATTGCTATCAGTTATCTCGAAATCAAGATTCAGTTTAGTCCATGAATTCTAACATTACAAGACAACTTTATAATATGACATAAAATAGAAAAAGGAGGGGAATCAGAGTCTTGAGGGCATCCCTCCAGCCACCACTAGAGTTTCTCCCGTTATGTAAGAAGCATCATCAGATGCCAAAAATGCAGTAGCAGCAGCCATGTCGTTGGTGGTTCCAAGCCTGTTAAGTAGGGTCTGTTCCTCAATTCTATTCCTCTACCCAAAAAAAAAAAAGACAGAGGTTGGCAAAGAAAGTCGGAGCAGATTTATTATTGTGAAGTTAAATACCGTAACTGGGTCTACAAATTTACTTACGGTTGCTTTATCTTTTGTAATGAAATCGGCAAAGTGTGTAGGCACAAAACCAGGAGCCACGCAATTTACTCGAGTATTAGGGGCCATCTCAGCAGCAAGGGCCTATGGAGAAGATTGGAAAAGATAAGCACCAGGTGATGTTCGAGCAGTCTACAAAGCTGTTGAAGAAATAACAACACAAGACAATTGAACCAAGTACATTACCTTGGTAAGTCCCAGAAGAGCGGTTTTCGTCACACCATACATTGCCATGCCAGCTTGTGGGTGATAACCAGCAATAGAGGAAATTAAAACAACCGAGGAACCCTTCGTCAAGTGAGGAGCTGCATCCTGTTTGACATAATCAAGTTGAACAAAACCATACAAATTACAAGTCTCGGCTTAAGAAGGTCGTCAAGAGACACTCATTATTCACGAAAAAGGTTATCTAGGCCACCAATCGATGCAGATACAGAGAAAATCCATTCGAAAAACTGCAAAGACATTATGATGCTACATCCTGAAAAACCGGACTAGCATGCACCTTTCGTTTCCTTTGATTTTACCTTTAGAAGAAGTATAGAAGCTTTGACATTTATTTCCCATAGCTTGTCGAGGACGGATTCTTGTGTTTCCAAAATAGAATCGATAGACGGATTGGCGGCAGCGTTGGAGACAATCACATCGATCTTTCCATATTTCTGGAAGCAACAAACAAATTTCAACGATTTAAGATAGCTATGTGACATATACTAACGAAGTGACCATGATTAGTTATCTTGAACTAAACACAGCAAAATCAAGGACACACAAATTGTTTAACCTCAACAGCCTTGTCTATAAGGTTCTTCCTGTGTTGTGCGTTTGACACGTGGCACGCAAGCCCCAACACTTCAATTCCCTTCTCCCTAAGCTTCTCAACAGCCTCATCCACATTTTTCTGCAACAATTTCACCAAAAAGGCTAAATCAAGTTAATTAAGCCAACAAAAAGATTACCATATAGCAATAAAATAGATGATTTGATTCAAAATTGTTAACCAAATGAAGTGATGAGTAAACGTAATTCCAAAATTTTGGCTTGTCGTCTCATCTAAATTCTTTTTTCTTATTGCGTTTTGCATAACTCTCAGCAACCTAACCAAGCACTAATCAAGGTCAAAGATTTTCATTTTTCCCCAAATCAAAGAACATGGAAAGGAGATTGATTTTCTCAGCAGCCAAAAATAGAGAACAGGAAGTAATCAAATGTGACATAAAAGAACATGGAAAGGAGGTTGATTTTCTCAGCAGCCAAGCATAGAGAACAGGAAGTAATCGAATTGGACTTAACAAACAGAACTAGGAAGGAGAAAGAGTCCGAAAAAACCTGTTTGCGAGACGAGACCACAACAGAGGCTCCTTCGAAGCCGAGGCGTTCCGCGATGCCGAAGCCGATTCCCTGAGTCGAGGCCGTCACGATGGCCACCTTCCCTTGGAATCTCTTTCCTATCTTAGTTTTCTCCATTTTTTTTGTTTTTTTGTTTTTTTTTTGGTTTCTTGTCGTTGTAAAATTGCAGATTTCAGTGAAAGCGAAGAAAATTATGTAGGGGGGTGGTTTTCTCGGGTATCAAACAGAAATAATGTCGTGTTTAGATCAGACTCGGATAGGACACGAGCTACGTAAGAGTCAAGGCGGGACCATACATTTTTTCAGGCCGTTAGATCTATTGACCATCATTGACACACATTTTGTTTAACCTTTTTTTTTTTTTTTTAATTTATTTTTCTTGTTCTTTTTGTTGAAGAAAACGAACAGGAAGAAAAATAATGATATATATATTTTGTAATGTTACCATGGGAGGCAATAGATCCAATTCAAAATTTCATTCAGTTGGAAATGTCCCTTTGACAACCTAATCTGGCACTAGTTTTCCCGAAAAAACCAAAAGTATATTCGTCATTGAGGACATAACTTAAAGGGGATTGTCTTTACTTAAGTCTGATAAGGGCTTTTTTTTTTTTTTTTTTTTTTTAATTGAACTTAAGTTTGATAAGTTAATGACTTTCTTTTCTTTTCCTTTTTTTTCTTTTGCTTTGTTTGTGTTTTGGTGGGGAGGGGGGGGGTGGTGGGTTAGACAAGTGAATGACTTTCTTAGATTGCAGACCAAAATGGTTTTAGCCGTATATAATACATATATTTAGTAATAGTATGCATGTAAATTTTATATCACAATACTAAGTTGAATGTAGTAATAAAGATTTTGGCCAATTCTCGGATGCTGCTTTGAAACTGAAATAGGGGCTAGTTCTTCGTATATTTGTCCAAACTATCTTGATAAACATATCCCACGTCTAAAGAGAGAACAAGGGAGGGGGGGTAAAAAAAAAAAAAAAAAATTACTGAATTTTTGTTCTAAGCAAAAATACACATTTAAAAGAGAGAGAGAGAGAGAGAGAGAGCAAAATCAGTGCAAGGCACAACAACATCAATATTGAAACGTAATTAAAATGAATCCAAAATTAATCTTGAAAAAATTACTCAAATCAAGCTTACACATTGGTTTTTAATAACAATCTTTTTTTCTTTTTTTCTTTTTTTGAAGGAATTAATAACAAGAATCTTAATCATAGGGATTTCTAAAATTCTTCAAGAGTTCTGGGATTTCATAACCGAGCATATCATCCACAGCTTGAATCAGTTTCGGCTTCAACTTCTCGAACTTGTCAATGCTGTAACCATTTAAGACCTCTCTAAAGGTGTCCACATTCGGAAAATCACCTGCAGGTAGATGAAACTCTCTCTGCACCTATTGGCAAAAGCTTAAAATGTTCAGTACACCATTTTATTTTCTATTTATCATTATTTTCTTTTTTAATACAAAACAACTTAAAAAGTCTGATGCATTGTTACAGAGAGATACCTTTGCAAATTCTTCTTCTAGATTATCAATGAGTCGCTGTTGCGTCTTAGCTTTACCCATCATCGCAGGCATTTCTTTCTTAAGATGGCTAATTATGTAAGCATGTATCTTAGCAGCTCTTGCACGTTTTACAAATTCGTTGATCTGCAAGTTGCAATCAATTCCTTTATATAGCATGTTTTAAAAGTTTAAACAACAAAGCATACATTGCAGTGACACAAGTAATCAAATTTAACAGAAGAATATGGTCGTACCCGACGATCGCAAGCCTTCTTTGGAATATCAACCAAGTCTGCAAGGAGATCATCCTGTTCTTTCTCAAAGAGATCTAGACCCATAGGACCGAGAGCTGCTTCGTTAATAGGTTTGTCATTGAATGAACTACAAACAGAAGGAAAAAGGGTAAAACATTTTAGTCCAATGACAACGTAAGATAAAATTATCAGTTGAAGAAAAAGAGCCTACCCAATATAAACACGAACAACCTCAGGTGTATTCAGAACCTTTCCAAGTGACCACATCAACGCTCCATATACTCTCATCAGCTAAAATCAACAGAAAAATTCATAAACAAAATTTAAACGTAGATTTGAAACAGAGAGGGCTATAAAAATAGACTAGGTGCACATTTACCTGCTGAGTATCAACTTGGTCTGCTTTGTTCAGAACCACACGGATCTTGTCATCGTGACCACGCAGAGATGAGATTACACGCTTGAATTCATCACTGATATCAAGTTTATGTGGATCAAACAGAAGAAGAATGAGATCGCATTTTGCAGCGAACCACGAAATAACACCAGTGAAATCGTAGCTTCTCTGTGTTCTTTGCTTTTCTCCAGATAGTACACCGGGAGTATCCACAAAGGTAATTTCATCAAGCAACTTCAAGTACAAAAGAGAAAGATAAGCATGAAGAAGAAGAAAGACAATGACAATGAATAGAAATATGTACACAGAGAGAAGCTTAAACTCACAGGATGCGGCATCTGGGAGCACTGGAATTTTGATAAGAATGCTCCGCCGAAAGTTGTCAAACCACCGAAAGGCATGTCTGCCTGAACAGCTATAGTGTTCCCCGGAATACTTCTCTCATCTGGTCCAGACTAGATAAAAAATAAAAAAATAAAAAATCTATTAGGCTATTACATTGGCCGAAAAAGGGGGAATTTTCACACTCAATTAATAGAACTATCTATTGTAGAATTAGCAACCATAAAAGGGAGCGAGAAAACAGTAGCTATTCCAGTGAGACTTCAGCAGCTAACTTTTTCAAATAACTTTCATAGAGAAACACCAAAGTCTATTTTCTTTCTTTTTTGTCCTGCAGTATGTACAACATATTTGCATATACATATACATATATATTGAGCTATATGAACATCGTAATGGGCCAAACTATTTATCATAAATGAAAGCAGTATGAGCAACATCCAAGAGGTTTTAACTTTTGGTTTGCTACAAGTGATTCTCATTTAGAAAAATCAGACCTTTATCATCTTTTGGAAAAATAATGAAACGAGGATGGTTGCTTATCATACCATTACAACAACAAATCTATCTGTTGTAGGCTCTGGTCCAATATGAGCTCCTGTTACAAAGAGATGAAAATGTAACTCATGAACACTAATTCTTTCAAACACTCAAACTTTTCGAAATAGATAACGAGAGAAACGAAATGAAAGAACTTAACCAACCTGGGTAGTTACATCTTAACAAGTGCTTTATAAACGTTGTTTTCCCGGTTGAATATTGACCCAAAAGCATGACCATCGGTTTTGCATCAAAGTCGCTGTTGGTCTGCAAAGACAAATCAATGAGTAAAGTTAATAAGTGAACTTCAACCTCCATGGAATGTATGATAGCAGCAGTGAAGCCGTAGTATAGATAATTCACGAAAGGAAATCCCACTATATAAGCAAAAAAATGAATACCCAAATTAAGTAACTAATCCTAAGAAATCCAGATTCTTAACAGGCAAACAAATTAAATATCCAAATTAAATATTTAGTGCTAATAAGTCGGCTTACCAACAAGGGAGATGCAAAATCATTAAAACGATAGGTGACTTCCAAAGGCTTTAGCTTTTCCATGTACAACCTCTTTAGGCCATCAATTATGGATGTGACAGCATTTAGAGGCAACTGAAAACCAAAAGTGAGAAGAATAAGAACACTAATAGATTAATTGAAAAAATAAAAAGTAAAAAAGGCTTCATTAATATGGACAACGACTTCTTCTTCTTGCATAGGCTTGTTACATTAGACACTCATTGCAACTCATTGAACAAAAAAGAAATTATGAACAAGAAATCCCAACCAAATTAAAAGGGCTTGTTTATTGACAACAATAACATAATCAAAATCCTCTTTGAAAGGAAAACCATCAAATGGATTACCTATGACAAATGTATTTTGTACAAAACCAGCAAATAATCCATTTTTGGACATGATATAAGAAATACAAAATGGAAGATTCAGTTTTAAATAGAAGGATATCTTTAGTGGCACAATGTAAGAAAGATCTTACTTTTTTCACAGATTTTGAAGGAAACCATTGAGTTGATGGTTGAGGCAGAGCGGTTCCTACATTTCATATAAACCAATTTAGTAATAAATTGAAACAATTTAACTCAAATAGTAAAAGAAGCATATTTTCTAACCATTGGATTCTGGTTGGCTATAAGTTGATAGGACCTTAGTTTTCTGTAGATAAAAGATTGTTATCAGGGACGCTAACAAAATCAACCTTAATGTTAACAGTTTTGTTTTAAAAATACATGATACGAAAGGCAGAATACTTACAGCTATTAAGGTTTCCAAACCTTCCATTGTTGGGGGTTGAATCTCATCTTTGCTAGCTGCAATACAAAGAATGTGCATTGAGAAGGACACAACTGAAATATAATGCTAAGCCATCTTTACATGTAACAAAATGCAGGATCATGAGTAGGAACAAGCATAGAGGAAAGAATCGTCAATCCCATGAAACACGGAAATGAAGAAATATTCTTACGATCAAAAAGTGATGTTCTGTATTTTTCTTCATTAACAAATTGTATCTAAAGGATCAAAATTTTTGGTCTATGTGGCCAGTAAGGTTACAATGCAAAGCAAGATTTGAACTCAGACATAGCCCTAACAAAAGGTTTGAAAGTCTTCGTCTCATTTTACATTCTATGTAATAGCTATAGGTATCTATCTAAACCCCTTATCTCAAGTTTTCGTGTTTTATATCTAATTAGTTATACTTTTATGCATTCCGGTTTGTGCCCCAGAACTGATCCTGATAGTTATCATTGGTATGCTTTTAAATTTGATATGTATATCTTGAGGTTTAAGCCCCACAAGCCTTGAGGAGTTGATGCATGGCCAACAAATTGTGCCCCAACCTATAGATACTTCAAAATAGAGAGAGACAGAAACAAAGATGGAGAGATTCCAATTTTGAAAAAGTAGATAATGATCCATAGATCATTAAACTTCAAAGTTGGATCTAGTTTTCCATCAAGTTGCATATATTTTTCACTGTTTTTTTATAGAGAAACTGCAGATCTCAAACTCAGCATAGAATATCTATTTACCTGCAATTTTATGTATCTCTGGAGTTAATTCATGTCCTGCTTGAGCTAAGGAAACAAGCTGTTCAGAAAAAATTAAAGCAAAGTTAAGATTTATTTAATTTTCCTAATATGGCCTTTTTTTTTTTTAAATGAAATAGAGTAAAATAAACGTTACCTGCATTGCAGTAATGAACTCGGTAAGACCTAAAAATCCTTGCCTCTTAGAATCTGCAATTGCCCAAACCTTTGAAGACGAATAAGCAAAAGCAAATTTTAGTCTCAAAGCATAACCTGTGAAACAAATTATACAACAAAAGAGAGGGAAAAAAAAAACTTTCCAGCAGCCAAAATAACAGTAACTCAATAGTTCTAGAATATATAAATGATTCATTACACACACGAAAAACAATCAGATGAATAAGGCACCGCAAAGAATTGGATAATCCAAAATAAGTTTGTGCAGGAAAATAATTGAACCCAGAAATTAATTAGGCCCTTCTTATTCGTGTTCTTCACTCACAACTCAAAAGACCCTGAGCTTGTTAGTTAAAACATTATCCTGAAACCAAACAGTTTGGAATTCCAGAAATATCAACGTCTTGTGTTCTCAAGAGTCAAGACATAACTAAAATCACCAAAAGACCAAGCACCATTAGTTCAATTCACTCAGTGTAACCTTAAGAATCACAACTTATTCTTTTTTTTTTTTTTTAATTTACTCTCAAGTAAACTGAAAAAAAGGTATATTAGTCTAAATCTTTCTTATTTTAGTTTAAATAAAGAAATTTCTTATGCGAAATCAAATTAGATCTTTTTCTATCTTTAGAAATGAAATCAAGTTAGATCTTAATCCAGACAGAAACCAATGAACCTGGAATAAAATGCCTAAAACAGAAAAGAAAAGAAAAGAAAAGAAAAAAAAAACCCGCATAAACAGTGAAAAATCTAATACCTGCTTCAGTTCCTGTCGAGAAAGCTTAGACATGGCGAAGAACTTCGTAGCATCGTTGCCGGTAATACGGCCATCTCCATCTAAAACCACGAAAAAAATCACACAAATCACCGATTAATTTCCTGATTAACTGGAAATGAAATGAGAAAATTATCTGAAAATTGAAAAGAAAAATGTTCTTGAGAAATGAGACCTGAATCGGCCAAGCTGAACCACTCCTGAAACATCTTCTGGTGCTCTTTAGGGCAGGGCCCGATCGGACCAGACCCAATCTCCATGAGAGATTTACCTGTAGAATCTCAACGAAGTGGAGACGATTGAAATTTTGAAAAACGAAAATCGGCGTGAAAAGCGGATTTTAGAGGAGTGAGATTCAAGTGTTTTAGACCATTTTTATAACAGTTTTGGCGCTTTGAACGAACGTTATATTGCCAAGGGAATTTGTGTTACTTCCAAGGTGTTTTTGGGCTGTAGAACTTTTAATACGACGTCGTTGTTGCTGACAGGTTTGCTGCGCTGGCGGTGTCACTTCAAACTGACGGTGATTGAGAAGTGTTCCTCTGGGGTCGTTAGTAATTTGAAATGGACTGATCTTGATTTTTTTTTTTTATTGGTTTTTGTTTTGTGATTATAGTTTTTGAGACTTTAATAATCGGAGTTTGACTTGGAAAGTGAAATGAGGAGCTGTTGACTTGACACGCGGTTGATGTGATTGGGAGTGAAAAGTGCAGCGCTATTACGCTGGGGGCTGCTGTACCGGAATATATGATTGGATAAGACTTATATTTCGTTATTATTATTATTTTTTTATTGGCATTTGAATGGGCAAAACTCTTTTTTTCCTTGATTATGATTGGCGAATTTTTCTTTTTTTCTTTTTCTTTTTTGGCAGTTTTTTTTTTTTTTTTTATATGACTGGCAAGTTTGAACTTTGAAAATCAAGCGCCATTGGCGATGTGCCAACGCGGACTCTAGAGAGGTGGAACCCACTCATGTTCATTGCTTGGCCACGTGTCTACTGGTGGACAAAGAATATATGCATAAATTTTTTAATTTTTATGAGTAAGGCCATCTGGGAAGAGTCGGTACTTTCGAAGTTGAGTTGAAAATATCGGCGTGTTCATTTATCAGGATTAGGGAACGTGAGGGAGAAGTGAAAGTCAATTTCATGTTTATTTATTTATTTATTTTTTTTTTCTAGAATAGGAGTATAAATAGTGGATCTTACACTAATTTAAGATTGAAGAATGTGATTGATAATCTCATGCATCTCTTCAGATTATGACTCTCATTTCTATTATTAACATTAAATTATCATTTTATCCTTAGTTTATTAGTAAAAAATTTTATTAAAAAATAATAATAACCTTATTAATTATTTTTATTAACTAAATATAATACATTTTTATTAACTTATGGTCCGTTTGGTGAATGAGTTCAGTTTGAGTTGAGATGAAATTTTTAAGTTTGAGTTGAGTTGACTTTTAAAAAAGTAGTTATAAACTTTGTTGACTTTTCAGAAAAAGATAAAAATTGAGATGAAAAAGTACAGTTTAGTTAGAGTTAAACTTTGTTACCAAACAAAACCTTAATATTATATAACTTTCCTAATTGCTAGAGCAAATAAAGAACTTTTTTTTATCACAATATATTATTATGTTTCTATTTTTATATTTTTTATACTTTACTATTTTAATTTAAATTTTTTACTCTTTTAAAAAATTACACAATTTAATTTTATTACCTTAATATCATAATGATTATTTTACTTTTGATTAATAGTGTGATAATAAATAAATAAAAATTAATCATTTTCTTAATTTTTGAAAACACAATAAATAAAAGGAGTATACAAGTAAATTTACAATAATTCATTTTGATTTTGGGTTCAAGTAAACGCATGAATGGGATTCGTCGTGACTCCGATTTCGAATCCTATAACCAAGTAAACAACTTATTCGGATTCCAAATCCTCACTCAGAATCATGTCCACTCCGAATCCAACTCACGCTGATTCATGCCCACTCCAATTACACGTAAGTAAACACACCCTAAAAGTTTAGGGAAAAGATTTTTGGATGCTTGGATTTGGTTCGCTAATTGGAGATGAAATTTTTAAGTTGGAGTTTGTTGATTTTTCAAAAACTAATTATAATTTTTTTGAACCTTTCATAAAAAGACAAAAACTGGGATGAAAAAGTACAGTTTAGTTTGAGTCAAGTTGAAATGCCAAACGAAGCCGAAAAGTTCTATAATATAACAAATAGGATAAAGAAAGCTCTGATAGGAGGATAACATATTTTACATTATCCATCGTTTTTTAATCGTTTGATTAATCTTTTAATGAAGTAATTTATAAGTGTATATCTTAAACTCTACCGTAATACAAAACTATTTATTCATAAATTATACACTTGAAAATTTAATCAAACAACTAAAACAACAGAAATAATTTGGCAGAGTCGCTATCTCTTATATATTTGCGGCTCTTAGATTACATAATCGTTTTTGCTAACCTAAAAAGGATTATTGATTCATTTTGCTCTCCATTTGATCATATTATAGAATAGATCTCGATGTCTATTAATGACTCGGAAAGGGTATTGTAACTCAACTTTACTGGAAGAATTAGTTCAGTTTTATGTAAACCACCATTAAACTTATCTTGCACTTTCACAATACGTTGACCGGACAAGAGCTTTACAGTAAGATTGCCAAATATTGAACTTAAATACATCTTGAGATTACTAAAAGAAGTTTACTTCTAAAAAAATAAAAACATAATCACCAATGTACCAATACATCGATGTTACCTAGATCCTTAGGTTGTTGTGTAATTTTTTTTTTTCCCTGAAAATCATGTATGTCTCGTATTCTTTAAGTGTCTTTATTTGTCTACATTAAAAATAAAAATAAAAAATGTGTCTCATTTGGTCTGCAAAAATATTTTTTTCACTAGCTAGTGCCGAGTTGTAACTATGCCACCAAACAATAGCGTTATGACAAAAAGAGGGCCGCTTATTCAGCAAGGCCTAGGTCTAAGCATTCTACTACAGGTTCAGTCAAAAAATAGCAAATTATGTCGACAAAAATCGCTCTCTCTAAAGGTTCTATTGCTACAATCTAACTTAACTGAGGGGGTGTGATCTTGAATCCAAAATTCACCAAACGTACCAAGACTTAAAGACTATTTCGGAATCCATTGAAAAAAAAAAAATCAACTATGCAAAACAAAACAAACAAGGTCTATATATTCGTACAAAAAATCGAAAATACAAATCT
>JAFMPE010122573.1:0-12233 GCA_024759925.1 Ficus religiosa | reverse complement strand
TAAGATAAATTATTAAATTATCAAAAATATACAAATTTATTCAAAAAGTACAAATAAAAAATAAAATAAAATAAAATATTAAAAAATTGGACCCGGCCCGCTCACGGCCCGGCCCGCTCTAAACCCACGGGCGGACTGGGCTTATATTTCAAAAATTAGGGCCGGGCCGGCCCGGCCCGAAGTTCTGAAAAAAACCCATCGGGCTCGGGCCGGGCCGGGCCGGCCCGCCCGAATTCCCACCACTAATGCCATTGTACAGAAAATATTCTATCAGTAAACCTTTGTAAACTTATAGTATACTACAATATCTTAGCTTAGAAAATAGAACTTTACTTAATTACCAAAAAAAGAACTTTACTTGGGAAATTACCTTAATCAAGAAAATAGATTAACTTCAAGGCAAAGGGTTTTCCATATGGTTACCCGTAATCATCCTTCGTGTCTTCCAAGTGTGTACATATTCGTCAAAGTTGTTTTCAATATTTTAATCTGCTCTTAAATACTTGTTTCACGTACAATTTAGTAAATTCAGTCGGGTTCTGTGACAAACACTATTCTTGTGCTTCATTCATGATTTCTTTTATCTGCTATGAAACCCTTTCGAGTCAACAAGTTAATTGTGAGAAGTCAGATATCTTTCTTGGCAAATCCATTAATGCTCGCCGAGCTGCCTTTATCGTACAAAAAATTATCTATGAAACAAGGATCTTTGCCTTTTAATTATCTCGGAGTGCCTCTATTCAATGGAGCTCCAAAGAGAATGTATTTGGCTGACAAGATTGTATTGAAATTCTATAAATGGAAAGGGGAAACTTTATCTACGGCTGGAATACTCACTCTCATAAACGCAGTGATTGCTAGTTCTTTAAATCATAGCTTCATGATATTCAAATGGCCATATTGAATTTCGATGAGAAACTTTCTATGGACTGGTAATGTTTAAAGAAGGAAGATTGTTGCAGTTGCTTGGAAGAAGTGTTGCCTTCCCAAGAATGAAGGAGGTTTCGGCATTCGATCTCTAGAATCTACTTATGGAGCATTTTTGAAAAACAGTCCATACACTTCCTCAATTTGGCCAGCTCTTCGAGGTTTTTACTCTCAAGTTTTCGACGAAATTATTTGGATGGTGGGAAATAATTCTAAGGTTAATTTTTGGTTGGATATTTGGATTGGCTATCCAATTATTTCAAAATTTCATGTCAATAATAATGTTGATCTGAATATAGAAGTAGGAAGCCTCATTATTGATGATCGTTGGGTCTTTCCTCAGCAATTTATGGACGTTTTTCCTAATATTTCCAACGACATAGACAATGTGATTATTGCTCAGGATTTTGTTAATGAATTACGTTGGAAACTCTCTCCTTCTGGTATCCCAAAGGTGAAGGATTTTTGTGAGAACTTAAGGCCACGAGATCAAATGAGAATTTGGGGAGATAAGATTTGGAGAATCTCAATTCAACCCAGGCGATTTCTCACGATTTAGAACACTAGTACAAAAAGAGAATATAATGACCGTTTTTAACCATCGTGGTATCTTTTTCACGATGGTTTTCTAACTGTCGTGGTATCCAGGGTCGTGGAATCTATTTGGATTCCATGACGGTTTTTTAACCGTCGTGAAATAGATAAAACTTGCGCCAAATCATGGGTAAATAGTAACTTTCCACGACGGTTTTTTTGAAAAAACGGTTGTGGAAAGTTATTCTACCACGATGGTTTTCTATAAAAACTGTTGTGGAATGGTCACCTACCACGATAGTTTTGTCAAAAAACCGTCGTGGTAGGTCATTCCAAGGAAAAAAAATTTACTCAATTCATGCGATTTCCCACGGGTGGCAAGTACCGTGTGTTATCCATTGCACAGCCCAAATTAAAATAATAGATAATCTTCAATTGATTTTGTATCACAATGTACAACAATTATTACAAAAATATAAACTACATTACAAAACCTAATCTTCACCCAAACAATTTAAATCAATCTAAAACTCAAAGCAAACCCAAACACATAAAAAATCACACAATCTAATCAAACGGGCATTTTGTCGAACATGTAATATGCAAAAATATCACAAACACATTTAAAAAAAAATTCAAGAAAACAATCACCTAAAATCACAAACACAGTCAACAATAACCCAAAATCACGTTTACAATCAACTAAATGAACTTTCATAATATGTGTGGTGCAAGAGAGAGCAAGAGAGAGAGAGACTTACCAAGTACACAGCTGTGGGTGTGGTCGGCTTCGTAGCGGGGTAGTCGGCGGAGGATGGGTTTTTAGGAAGAGATTGGAGGGAGGAGTTGCGACGGCGAGTGGAGGTGAGAGGGAGAGAGAGAGGTGCGAGAGAGAATTAGTGGTGGAGTCGCGGCCGGCGGAGATGAGAAGTGACAGAAAAAGGGAGAGGCCCGAGAGAGAATGGAGGCAAGGTAGGAGAGAAAATGGAAGGAGGGCTCACAGCGGAGGAGATAGGTTTCGAAGGAGAGTTTGGAGAGATAAGAGTGAAAGAGGTGCGATAGTGAAAATGTGGAGGGAATAAGGGTTTTTTGTTTTAATTTTTATAAGTGACGGATTCAAGCTACATTTACAAAAAAAAAAATTAAAAATTAAAAATGCACCACATACCACAACGATTTTTGACAAAAACCATCGTGGTCTGTCGTAGTTTTTTTTTTATCATTATTTTTTAAAAAAAAGTGGCGGATTCACATGAAATTTTGAAAAAACAACTTTTTTTAAAATGCAAGACATACCAGGACAGTTTTTTGGAAACGGTCGTGGAAGCGCTTGGCAACCATGACGGTTTTCAGAAATCTTATTCCGTGCCGTGTTTTTGGTGTACTTTCCACGACCGTTTTTTAAAAATGGTCGTAAAAGCTCCGTCGTGGAATCTGCATTTTGTAGTAATGGAAGGCTCTTCATGAAAGGTTAGCAACTGAACAATTTCTCAAAAAGAAAGGCTTTATCATGTTGTCGTTTTAGCTATAAGGCTGAAGAGGACATTAATCACATTTTTCTCCAATGTGATTTTGTGAACTCAATATGGGACAGATTGCAGGCTACTTTCAATGTTTGGATTAATTGTTTAGGGAATCTCACCGACCTTTAACTCTCAGCTTTCAAAACACGTATGAGTGCACAGGTTTATAATCTTTGGATTAGTGGAATCATTTCCACTATATGGATTATATGGAAAATTCATAACGAGGTGATATTTCAAGATAAGTTTCCAACTACAAACTATGTTTTAGTGTTGTTGTTGCACTGCATTAGAGAAGCTAATTATATCGACTCAGGAACTATGATAATGACTCCCTTGCCGATCTTCTAGTTTTGAAAACTTCCAAGCTCTCAAATAGAGTTTCGAGAGCTCGCGCATTATAGAGATTCAATGGAAGAGCCCTACTGTAGGTTGGATTAAGGTGAATAATGATAGATCAACAAATGGTTCTCTTGGTATTGTAGAATGTGGGGGTATTTTTCGGACACAGAGACGATTTTGTAAAGGTTGTTTGCTAAGCCTTTAGGAATTCTTTATGCTTTTGAAGTTGAATTATGGGGTGTCATCGCGGTAGTTAGAGTATGCTATTAGATTCAAATGGACTCATCTCACTGCTATAAAATGTGCATTTCATGACAGAACTTCCACGATCATTTTTAAAAAACGGTCATGAAAAGTACGCCAAAAACATGGTGCGAAACTGGGTTTGTAGAACAGAAATTTTCAGATTTTAAATCTTAAAATTTTTTTAAAAAATATTCGGCCGTGGGTTTTTAAGCATAAATAAATAAAAACCTTCATTCCCTCCTGAAACTCATTCTCTCTCATGCCTCTTTCATTCTTGCCTCCAATTTCTCCCTTGAAACCCATCTCCTCCTCCGTGACTCCTCCCTCCATTATCTTTCATGTCTCTCCCTCGCCTCCAATCTCTACCACCCTCCCTCCATTCTCTCTCCTCCCTCATTCTCTATCTCTCGCCTCTAATCTCCGCTGGCCGTGACTCCACCATTCATTCTCTCTAGCGCCTCTCCCTCTCTCTCTTGCCTCTAATTTCCACCATGACTCCTCCCTCCAATCTCTTCCTTGAAACCCATCCTCCGCCGCCTCCCCCACTATGGTGCTGCCTGCACCCACGCCCATGGAATTGGTATAAGTCTCTTTCTCTCTTGCGCCCCATATGTTATGATTTTGAAGACCATTTGATTGATTGTGTTTGTGATTTTGAGTGATTATTAATTGTGTTTGTGTTTTTGGGTGATTATTTTCCAGAAAAAAAAAAGTTTGGATAACTTGATTATATTTTTGCATATTATGTGTTCGACAAAATGCCTTATTGTATAATATTTATGTTTTTGGGTTAGGATTAGTTTTAGATTGATTTATAATGTTTGGGTGAGGATTTGGTTTAGATTGTTTTCTAGAAAAAATGTTGATTTTGTGATTTATGCTTTAGCATATTGCATGTTCGACAAAATGCCCGATTGTATGATATTTACGTGTTTGGATGAGGATTAGTTTTAGATTGATTTAAGATGTTTGGGTGAGGATTTGGTTTAGATTGTTTTCCGGAAAAAAGTGTTGATTTTGTGATTTATACTTTTACATATTACATGTTTGTACGTATATTTTTATGTTCCAAATTGTGATTTAATATTACATTATACTTGTTTTAATTGTTTTGAACTTTGTTAAATTGTTAGGACACTTAATGACTAGAAGATTTTAGTGGGCAAAAGAGCAAGAAAGCGACGTAACTATGAAACATTGATTGATATTATTCAATGTCCTCTACAAGAAGGTTATGTTGAATGTGGATGTTTTGTTTTAGCCTTTATGCGAGAAATAACCTTGACTCTCGATGGATTATCCTTACTTCAAACTAAGAATTTTTATACCGACATTGAGATGAGTTTAGTAAGGCAAGAGTGGGCTAATTTTGTAATGAAGTTCATCCAATATAGTTAGAAGACAATCTATAAATTTTGTAATGTAGTGTATGTTTCTGTAATAATTGTTGTATATTGTGACACAAAATTAATTGAAGATTAGCTTGTATTTTAATCTGGGTTGTGCAATGGGTAACACACAGGATTTGTCACCTGTGAAAATGTAACAACCCGCCTAATGTAGGCCATTACCATACTTATCATACATACTTACAAAATTTATATAAAATGGAAATACGGAAAAAAATTTTGGGCCTTAACATACATAATCCAACTTGACCATGTACTCATATATATATATATATATATATATATACTTTCTTCATTGAGTATTGAAATATCAAACTTATTTTAACATACAGTAAAGTACATTAAATAATAAATACAAATATATTATACAATGCGTAGTGGTCTCCATCCAAAAGTTTCACAGATAGCCCTGTCATGCTCCACCGTCTTGTATCATGCATTGCCAATAGGTAGCTTACCTACAGCATAAACGTAAGTCATAAGCTTTCGCCCAGCAAGTACAACTTTTATTCCACAAAAACATTTTTGTAATAATGCATGAACCAATTATGCTTTCTTATGCTTTCTTATTCATTCTTAGGTTAGCATATTTTTGGGCCCCTTACTTAACATAAGTGTACGTACCGTGGCGCGCAGTCATGGAGTGGTTGGGATGGCCAGTCCAATCTAACTCAAATTATGGACCAAACCGGACCTACTGTGGATTAGTACGATACAAGGCAACTTGCTTGCCATCATACTTGAAAACTTATTTCAATAAGTCCTTAAAAACTTGTTCTTGTTTTGAAATATATTTGAAAAACCATTTCATACTTGAAAACAATTTCATACTTGTAAACAGTTTCTTACTTGAAACTTGATCTTATTCTTACCATGTGATTTATCATTAGTGAGCATGCTTCATGATGTCATAATTGTGAAACATTAATCATATGCATCACATACATGAATGCATGAGCTTTGAAAACATGCAAAACAGCAAAACAATTTTGCCTATGCTGTAGGCGGAGTTGTACTTACAGGTTATGCTAGATTCTGGGTTTGATGTTCCAACAGATCACAACAACAGGTTACCTCCCATTTTCAAAAAGGACGTAAGATAAGAATCATCCTATCTTACTATAAGCTATAACATTCAATGTTGGTATCCAAACCAACATCCATAGATAATCCTATATAGAAGCCCAACATATTATAGTGGTATCCTATTTGGTTACTATAAGTAACCATGGGTACAAGGCCTAATAAACATTGATATCTTTCCCGGTTACTATATATCTTACTATTGTTATCATATAACTTGGCCCAATTTATTATTATTTTTTCTTTTCACAAAACCTTGTTTGATCTTGTCTTACCTTTTCTTAAAAATTTTAACCTTTTTTAAATTGTTTTCATAAAACTGTAATAAATTTTGACCAAGGATAGTAAAACTGTAAAATTCTGAAAATCATCTTTGAAAATATTCCCATAAATTTGGTTATTAGTGCATGTGCATGAATTTCCTATACCCTGCATAGTTTTGAAAATCCAATTTTTTCTTAAAATATGTTTTGAATTAGAAAAAGTTTTCTTCATGAAAGTGGTAGATCTCGAAGAAATCTACAACTTTTGTTCTTGCTTAAAACTTGGTTCTACCTCTAATCTATCCGTTTTCCTTTTCGAAACCTCCTGACCGTGTACACTATCTGTTCAGGCCAGTCTCGGATTTGTTAAAAACAGAGGCCTTTGGAGTCTTATTTTTAAAAACCGTTCATGTTATCCCTCTAGGATTTTCAATTCTCTATAACTTTGCAGTTTTAACTTTTTCCAAATTCGGTCCCTAAAGACCTCAAAATTACGTTTCCAGATCACAGTCCCATATGACCCAAAAGTTGGTAATTTTGTTTTTAATTGGTTTTTACGTAAAATTTCACACACCCTACCTCAAATGGTCACAACTGTGAGCCTATATCAATTCATGCAGCACATTATGTACATTCTTATCATTCATACACTTGATCATCTTACTTAAAACCCAAATAGGTAATCCTTACTTGTCTTACCCAATTAGGGTTTAGGTTGGTTTTTAACCTTTTGTTTATCATACATCATCACCATAATCATCATTCACACAATATTTCTTCTTAAACATATGGGGACATATCACAAAGACAAGATAGGCATACAAACATTCCACATTCTTTTTAAAGCATAAAATCACATGCATGCTTAAACTTATAAATCAAGACCATCTAAACCTAAATCAAGTACATATTAAGCATAATAAACTATTGCATGAAAAATAGAAAAGGTGAGCTTATGCTCTTACAAACCCATGCTTAAAATACATGTAGATCCATAATCAAAACTTAATAGAATACTTAGGGGATTAAGAGGATTACCTCTAGGTCTTGAAGGGTGGATCTACACCTTAGATTGGAAAATTTTCTCCCTCACCTCACTCACACACAACCGGCCACTTTTCTTTCTCTCTCTCTCTCTTTTTTTTTTCCTTTCTTTCTTTCGGTTCTGAGGGAGAGAGGGAGAGAGTTGAGAGTGAACTAAATTTTTGGGGTGCAACTAAATGGTTCACCACCACCCCATCACCACCTATTTATAGGTGAAAATTAATTAAATTTCTAGAATTATTTTTATTCTAAAAATTGCACTTCTAACCCTAAAAATAAAATATTTGCTAAGAAGTCCCTTGAGGTGGCCGGCCATGGTAGTGCCATTTTGCTCCCAATTAATGCATAATTATCCATTTAATTTTTAATTCCAAAAATTGCTTATTTATCTTTAATGAGGCGTCACCAAATAAGACCATGTTTGGCACTTTCCTTAATATATAGTCCATTTTCTTAATAACTTAGATAGGACTAATACTGTTTTCAACTAATAACAGTACATTTGTACTGAACTGCATTCCATAATTTATTTACACTTAACTGGACTGCGTGTAGGTTTTCTTCGGACTTAAAGCTACTTAGTCCTTATTGCTCTAAATATTGTGCTTGATTTTTCTAAAGTGGTCCCGTACCTTATTCTTGCTTCTTCATTCGTAATGACGGTTTATCATAGTATAATTTTCATATTGTTTATTATACCGCAGTCCCATTTATACCCTAAATCATCCTGATCAAACTTTGATCGGAATAAAATCATAAATCCTTATTCTGTCTTTTTTCATCAAAATACCTCATGCTTGGCTAAGCAAACTATTATTGAGTCTTAAGGACTCAGATATATTCTGATAAAATCAGATCAGGTAATTCACATAAACATTCATATTCCTTAAAGAAGAAATCATGAATTAGGAAAAAGGGGTGACTATTACAGAAAAATCGCATGAATGGTGAATTTTTGTTTTCATTGTAATCTTTCCACGACCGTTTTTAGCAAAAACGGATGTGGAATCTTCCTGGCGAAGTACTTTCCATGACTGTTTTTGCTAAAAATGGTCATGATATATGGCTATTCCATTATGGTTTTGTCTAAAAACCGTCGTATTCTACTAATATTCCATGACGGTTTTTATTGAAAATCGTCGTGGAATAGCCCTCTCTACCTTGTATTTGGCACAAGTTTATCTATTCTACAGCGGTTAAAAAACCGTAGTGGAATCCAAATAGATTCTATGACCGTGGATACCATGACAGTTAAAAACTGTCGTGGTATCTTCTTTTTGTACTAGTGTCTATGGTTCGAATACGGCGCAACATATGTAGTTAACCTATTTCAGACCAAGAGTAGAAATGTTCCGTGGAAATTCCTCTCAAGATGGATGCATGCTATGAATTATCTCGAAGGAATCTCCTATTGTGTTACTCATGTGTTTCATGAAAGGAATCATGTGGCAGATAAGCTTGCTTCACACGCAACGCATTTGGATGACGAGAATTAGTGGTTTGCCTGTATGCATTTCATTGCTTCAGCAGTAAACAAAGACATTACCGGTCTTCCGCTATATCAATTTTCATAGTATTCTTTTTTCCTTTTGGTCCTTTTCCCACTGAGTTTTGACAAAAAGTTTTTTAACGAAGCATATTTGAGATTGAATTGCAAGATGCAAGTTTAGGTTGAATTCTTTGGAATCAATCTCCTGCTGTCTAGGCTTTTATTTTTTAGCTTTCTTGTCATTTTTCATTGCTTTCTTTATTTTCCCCTTCAAAAAAAAAAAAAAATTCTACAAGTCAAACAACAAATTCAAATTTTTGTCAGAGAAAAGTATAAAAAAATTTGGAAAGTGAAGGAAAAACGAGATGCCAAACAAAGCAAGTCACTGTGTGTAACATCTCCATGCACCATTACCGCATTTATATTGTAGTCGACATGTTCGTTCATGTTATTCCACCATCTATCTTTATTCATAGTTAACGAAGACATTAATAAACTCCATCTCTACATAAATGAACAAATGAATATCGTATTAAATCCATTTTTTATCGGTTAGGTAAATAACCCGTTTGAAGTTTCAAAACTACAGTTTTGGTTTCCTCTTATTAAAAAGTTAATAATTTTCTGTTTTGGTAATCTGGTTACTCATAAAGGTGTTCTTCCATGATCTATTTCCTTCTACTATTTGGTTCCTGTTCTTATTTAGTTTTAAGTATTCTAGCGAACTCCACTTCGTAATCTGGCAGATTACATTTCCAAATTTGTCAGTTCATGCATTCTTTGGTTATTTCTGAATTCTCTCCGCATTGTTATGTCGTGTATCGTTTTTTGCATCCTCTAATTCAACTGATTTTTTTTACTCAATAATTTTGCATATTGACAAAATATTGATAATAATTTAATTTTCTATAAATTTTTTTTTTTTTAATAAATGCCTTCCGAATCACTGGGATCACCGAGCAAGGCTGAAGCACCGCAACAAGAGGGGCTTGCATTGCAGTCTTGCAGACGAATGGTCACGATCGGTGGGGCTAGCGACGAGATCACCGGGAGGATCTAGATCTCAAAGAATCGTGTTCTCGGCAATCGTTGGACTTAGAGCTGAAAGGAAATTCATATCATAGTTTGAGCTATGATATAAATTTTATTTTTACAGGATCAGTTTTTGGGGAAAATTTCCGAATTAAATGTTTAGTTGGGTCAAAGAAGGCTCCTTTTTTTACTATATTTGTTTTTCTCTCTCTTATTAAAAAAAATTACTATTTTGGTTTACCCATAAATAGCTTAAGTGTTTGCGAGAATTTTTAAGCTAACACACAAGATTATATTGTATATATTAATTATTTGATCATACATGTCAACATTATATATATTCTTGTGTTAAAACATGTAAAAGACTTGAAAAACGAAAAAGACTAGAAAACTAATTAAGAAGAAAAGAATAGTTTAATTGCAGCTTCTGAAAAAATAAAAAAGAAAAAAACAATATATCATATTACTCATTTAACCCTAGACATTCTACATTACATCGGAGGGACCAAGTGAATGAAAATAAGATGAAAGGAAAGAAATCTAACCCAGATGAGGAAAATTAAAAGAAAGAGATTACGTTTTTCTTATCATGTTTGGTGTAAATTCCCTTGTCTAATCTCTTTATATTTAGAAATATTAAAGTTGGAGTATTTTAAAAGAGATGAAATTCCTCACCAATTCATTCTTTCTCTTCTCTCCAACTAAACAAGTTCCAAAGTATATTTACCAAAATAATTGAAGTAAATAACAGGTTATTAAAATATTTAAAGTAAACAACATATTTATCAGGTAAATAATTCATTAACGTCTCGTAAATAATTACCTAATAATTTTGATAAAAATAAATCATTTATCTGATTAATCTATTATTTACTACAAATACTTTAAAAACCTTCTATTTAATTTAATTATTTTTTAGAATTTGCTATTTACTTCTTTCTCCCTTAGTATATTGTCTTCTTAATGATCACAAAAGCCTTGTATAGGCCTCATTGGTAATCACCTTCCCATAAGGTTGAATATACGATCCCTAGTTCCACTAACATACATATATACATACATACATATAAGTGTGTGTGTGTTGAATAAGAATCTGAAAGTTTAAACCTCTATCATCATCTTTCACGCGATCATGCTAATATTGAGCAACTTCCTTCTTTTAAATTTTTTTTTGTAAATAGTATGTAGCTGGTGATATGGTTTGATCTGATATACAGTGTGAATCTTGATCATTCAAATAATCTGATCTAGGACCCGCAAAATTGAAATTTTCTAACTATGACTTGTTACGAACAAGGAGAAGTTCAGTTCCTAGGCGTTTTAGCTTTCGCTAGCCAGTTTCACCCCTTGTTTTACTTGGAAACAATTTTCTGGATGTCACATATTTAGAGGTTAATCATGTGGCGGATAAACTTGCTTCTGACGTAGTTATCTTGAAAAAAACCATTGGTGATTTGAACACTCCTCAACTTTTAGTTGCTTTTCGACTTATTATTTAACTCGTTAATTTTAGTGTAAATATGCACTCTTTTCTCCTTTGAAGTCATTTTCCTACCGGATTTTGGACGTTTGAAAGTTTTAAATGAATTATATTTGTAGCTTCCTTTCAAGTTCTTTTTTTCAATTTTTTGGGAGCTGATTCCAAGCGTAGCCTCAAAGGAACTTTGTTTATTCCAGATTATTGGATAAATTTAACGCTTCCGCTACATCACTAAATAAATTTGAAATCGATCAGTATGTTAGACTATTCATACCAATACTACTGGATGTAGACAGTGTCCTTTTGCATGTTCCAAGTGATCATATACGAACCCACGAACACTACACTTAATAAAACAAAACAAAACCAAAACCTGCTATGACAAGTAGTGCCTGAACTTTAATTTTGGACCAATATTTTTGTCTTCTTTTTTTTTTTTCTTTTTTCTTTTTTCTTTTTTCTTTTTATCCTTGTTTTAAGCTGGTACATTTTAATTTTTTAGGTTACGACAATACTATAATACTTTGAAACTTTTCAGGTTATGACAACTCTAGTACTAGTAAATAATAATCACGAACTCAGAAAACCAGGAACTTTTCTTGGCCAAATCATGCAAGAGCAAATATATATATATATATATATATATATATAAAATGACCAAACCTCTAAGCACGGATATGCAGTATATAGTTACATATACTCTCAAGTCACTGATTTTCTTCACGCCAGATATCATTCGGATTTCAGAACTCCTAGGGTGTGTTTGGTTGGAGGAATTACAGGGAGGTCATTCCATTATTTTGTAGGATGGATAGAACCAAGGGAAGGAAATAGTGATGGATTAACGATCCGTGGGGCCCA
>JAFMPE010122561.1:0-24630 GCA_024759925.1 Ficus religiosa | reverse complement strand
TTCTTCCGCTGTGTTTCACCCAATAAGTGGGTGTTATAAGTTAAGTAAGTACAAGCAAGCATGTCAAGATAAGCAAGTATAAGCACGTATGTAGGTATGTATGTTAACGGTCGCGGTCCGCGCCAGGCGGGGCGTGACAGGGAATGCTGGTTGGGCACTGGGCTACGCTGGCTGGGCTGATATCACGGGCCGGATTGGCAGCTAATCCGCGGCTAGGAGCGCTGTGGGGGGGAAGCTGGGGTTGGGCACTGAAGTCACGGCCTTGGTGTGGATCTGGCATCTGAAGACACGGGCCTGGGATCACGGGCTTCGAGCTAGAGTTACAGCTGGAGGGAGCAGATGGGGTTGATTTCACGCGGGCTGGGCTAGAGTTGGCAGTTGCAGTCACGCGAGCCTGGGCTGGATTCACGGGCTGAGCTTGCGGTAAGCCAGCTAGAGAAGGTTGGTAGCCTGGGCTATGTGCGGGCTTGGGCTGCGGTCTAGGCTGGAATGGCGCACGTGGAGGAGTAGCTTGGTTTGATGGGTTGCATTTTGTTGGGCTTTTTGATTGATTTTTGCTTGCAATTTTTGGCCTAAATGTTTTTCCTACAAAATAAATTAAATTAAATTGAAATAGAATATTTTCACATTAAAATATTTTTGAATTAATTTTATGAAAATATCTAATTAAAACTTAATTTATTTTGACAATTTTGAATAATGAAAGTGCATTTTTTTGCACTTATCAAAATTCTCACGAACCAATTCAAGTTTCAGTTGGTTCGGTGACGAGAGCTCGAGCTAAAAGATTCAAAAAAAAGTTAAATAACTTAGTTCGAAGAGTTTTACAACAAAATGAAAGTGTGTTCATTGCTGAGGGTGAACAAAGGCTGGTTTTACTCATCAAAGTTGATCCGGAAGAGGGTAAATCAGCCATACATTTCCATTAAGCCATTGTGTCGCTAATATTCATATCGTAGCTGATGTGGACGTTTTTCCCAACAAAGAATCAAGTCAAGATTAAGTTTTCAAGTTTCAATAAGTTCAAGATTCAAAATAAATTTCAAGAAGTTTATAAGATCTAATCAAGATTTGATTTCTTTGTAATCCTATTTGAGTTTTAAATTTGTAGTTTAAAATTTGAATCCAAATTTATTTAGATAAATCTGATCTTTTTTAGGTTTTTTGTCATGTTTATCCTTAAGGGTAGATTAGGAATTTTACAAGTGTATTTTCAGCTATATAAGGCTGACTTCTTAGGTTATGAAAAAAAAAGATTTTGATATTTATTCATATTGTGAGTTATTCTTCTTGAGTTCTTGAAAAAACTTATCCAAACTTATCAAGGATTCCTTATGGCATTCAAATCGACTTATCAAACGGACTTCCATAATCGTTTGTGACGTCTTCACCATATCAAGGTTCTTGCTTCGCTAAGCAAAGGGTCACGGTTTCCATCAAACTTAAAAGATCCTGGTTTGTCATTTCCAAATTTGGTATCGGGTTTCGTCACATTGTTGGCATGGTTCGTATCAGTTGGCATCAGAGCCTAGGTTCCTCTGGTTTTGCCTATCCTTATCTCGCTTTTCTTTTCTTCTAATTTGTTCTTATATAAAAAAAAAAATCGATCAAAAAAACATTCGGCATATATTAGAAAAACAAAATTGTCCTTATTACCGCACTAGAAATCCGATTGTGCTTTCCTTAAATAAGTGATATTAGTGTTTGATTCAAAAAAAAAAATTTTTTGATCTCTTTAAAAATTTGATCATTAGAATCCGTGACAAATTTGATCTGTTTGGTTCGCTTGTCATTTTGATTTGTTGCTTGAAATCTTGTTATTCTTGTTTGATTAGTTTTGAAAGAACAAAAAGAAGAATACGAGTGGAAAAAGGCAGAGTGTGTGAGAGTGTTTAGAGGGTAAAAGCCAATTAACTTGAGTGAAACACGAGTGGATTTGAGTACACTATTCTTCGAGCGAAACACGTGAGGGAGTGTAGTGAGGTCCTTTTTTTTTTCCATGCTGTTTTAACCCTGTTTGTGGATTTCAATCATGTCGTAAGATCAAGAGAAGAACACAAACGAAGAGCCTCCACCAACCAATCTTCCAAACCTACAAATGCAAGTGTTATTGGGGGAGATGAGACGGATGATGAAGGTGGAGTTGGAGAATATACATGAGAGGTTAGATAGGGTAGAAGAGGAAACACAACGGGGACAGCCACCATTTACTCTGAACGTTCCAAGGAGGCACCGATTGCACCAAAGGAAAGTTGAGAATTCAGGTGAATTTGAAGGGGACGATTTAGAGGAGGAATTTGATAGGATGTCAGTGGGCAGCCGTAGGAGATATGGTAGCGATGGAGAAGTTAGGAATTAGGTTGTTGTTTTAAGATTTTGTATCGGGTTTATCACGTTGTTGGCGTGGTTCGTATTAGTTGGTATCAGTTGATTTCAAAACGACTCAACATAAAGAGGAAAACCAAACAACACATCAAGCAAGCTACCAAGGGACGTCACAAGCTGGTTTTTGAACCCGGTGATTAGGTGTGGTTACGTATGAGGAAAGAAATATTTCTGGCACAAAGACGTTCTAAGTTGCTACCCTGAGGAGATAGCCCTTTTCAAGTGATAGAACGGATCAAGAGTGATGATTTGAGGACAAATCCTGCTTAAGAGGGGGGGGGGATGATGAGGACATCGAGGCTCAAAGGAATTCTCACGAACCAATTCAAGTTTCAGTTGGTCTGGTGACGAGAGCTCGAGCTAAAAAATTCAAAGAAGAGCTAAACAACTTAGTCCGGAGAGTTCTATAACAAAATGAGAGCGTATTCACTGCTGAAGGTGAACAAAGACTGGTTTTACTCATCAAAGTTGATTCAGAAGAGGGCAAATCAGCCTTACATTTCCATTAAGCCATTGCGTCGCTAATATGCATATCCTAGCTGATGTGGACGTTTTTCCCAACAAAGAATCAAGTCAAGATTACGTTTTCAAGTTTCAAGAAGTTGAAGATTCAAAATAAAATTCAAGAAGTTTATAAGATCTGATCAAGATTTGATTTCTTTGTAATCCTATTTGAGTTTTAAGGTTTTAGTTTAAAATTTGAATTGAGGTATCTTTTTAAATCCGAATTTATTTAGATAAATCTGATCTTTTTTAGGTTTTTTGTCATGTTTATCCTTAAGGGTAGATTAGGAATTTTACAAGTGTATTTTCAGCTATATAAGGCTGACTTCTCAGGTTATGGAAAAAAAGATTTTGATGTTTATTCATATTGTAAGTTATTCTTCTTGAGTTCTTGAAGAAACTTATTCAAACTTATCAAGGATTTCTTGTGGCGTTCAAATCAACTTATCAAACAGACTTCCATAACCGTTTGTGGCGTCTTCACCATACTAAGATTCTTACTTCGCTAAGTAACGGGTCGCGGTTTCCATCAAACTTGAAAGATCTTGGGTTGTCATTTCCAGATTTGGTATCGGGTTTCGTCACGTTGTTGGCGTGGTTCGTATCAGGAAGCTTAAAGAGACTAATGTCACCAAGAGAGTGCTTATTATGAAGGCTGGAGGTGACCCCATTCTCTCAATCTTTGAGTAAAGAATATGGGTTTTTGGTACTGCCTATTGAGCAAGCTTCCCACCCTTTCTATAGCTTTTGTCTTTAACTTTAATTAATCATTGCTTATAACATAGGGAAAATAAATTGACATTATTCTCCTACTTAGTTAAAAAGATAATAAAACCATAATATAATACACAAATGTTAAGGTTAATTGTTTGAATGGGTTGAAATGTTACATCAATAATGTTTAAACCAATATTTTATTTTTATTTTGAGGTACGGACCAATATTCTTTTAGGACTTTGATTTGCTATGTTTTGTCTATTGGGAGTTTTATACATATTATATGGCTGGCTAGCTAGTATGCTGCAAAACACATTTGCAAAGTCATTTATTTTTATGGTGTGGTCATTCAAGTTTTGTGAACCATGCTAAAAGTTATCAATAGTATTCGACACAATATCTTAATAGAAGGTAGGTCTTATAATATCTGATAGTAGTTATGATATTCAATCTCATCAATTCCCTAAAATTTTTCTACATTACTCTCCTTGGGTAGCCATAAAATTCCACGGAAACTTCCCTTCATTCAATAATTTAATCAAAAAGTAGCATTTTGTTTACGTGTTTTGCATGTAAAAAAAACCTTGGAAATTTGCGTGGCCGCCTAATTCATTCATGAATTTACGTATTTATATATGCATTACCTTATACAAGTATCTTCAGTAGACCCTTAGGTGCAGTACTCCTAATCTAAAGAGTCCAATTGCATATTAAAGAAATCAATAAGCAGAAATGCATCTTCACATATCCACGGCTCCATACATTATTGCATGTCATATTTAATTAAAATAAATAAATAAATAAAGCAAGCATTAACCAAACTCTATCCTTTTTAATTAAATATGACATGCAATAATGTATAGAGCTTTTTTTTTTTTTTTCCTTCTAATTTTCTCATTCGCCAAACATTATTTCATGTAATTTGTCATTATTGTCTTTTCAAAACCAAATACAGTGGGGCTTTCTGCATATGTGGTCTCTCAGATTATGTTGTTATGACTTACCAACTTACATATCATATATATATATATATACACACATATACATATATAAGGATGGTCTTACATCCGGCTGGGAAAAAATTATCAGACGTGTCCAGCACGTGAACCAAGACCGTTTAATCAAAAATGAATAGCAGGATTATGAGTAGTCAGTTAAGGGTAGGCCAAAAATATGGCTAACAACTGTACAGGGAAAGCTGCAGGTTACGAAAATAGTTTAAAATTTAAATATTTTGGAGACCGAAAATTGAAATAAAGATAAATAAAAATAAAACAATGGAAGATTGACAGACCTGATGTTTGACTAAGTCCAAGGGAAAGAAAGTCCTCAGAATCTCACGTGAAGCTAACTGCATGCCCAATAAATAGACACACCCTTTGACTAAGTCTAAGGGAAATAAAGTCCCTGGTACCTCATATGAAGCTAACTACATACCCAACTTGTCTCATCCCACGCTTGCAGATTTTGTGCTTTTTGATGATTGTTACCGGTTGAATTACACACAGACTGACCATGTAGTGTACATTCTTGTCCATACAAGTTTACAACACATTTGCCCTTACATATACATTCGTTTTTTCTTTCTTTCTTTCTTTCTTTCTTTTTTTCTTTTTTCTTTTTAATTAACTACTGTTTACATATACATACAGTGGGATTTCATTTCACCAATTGACTATTGACTATTGACTTACGTATCATATATACAACTATTGACTTACCATTCATCTTTTCCTCAAATTAACTAATTTCTACCCTTCAGTTGATTGTCCGGTCTTGAATTGATCATCCAGTTAAACTATTATTCATTATTGAGCGGTTGTTTTCTTCACTCAACCCATCAATTATTTATATTTATGCAAGTTAATTAATTCATTTCTTAATTTTTTGTAGTTTTGATCTTCGTTTACAGTTGAAGATGGTTAAGCGGCTAGCTTCGATATGCAATTGTTCATTTCTTATATATTACTTTCTTGATTGTTGTATAACTTATAATTGTTTGTTTGTTTGTTGTTTTTTTTTTTTAAAAAAACTATCTTTGTGTGACAATTAATAACTTTCTATCTTAATCACTCTGTTATATAGATGTTACATCATATTAAGTTAACTTTGCTTTACTCATACCATGTCTTAACCATCCAACTTCCTCGTGTACAAAACATAGAACTATGCTTTTTTCTTATGCATTTTCATCATTAAGTTTATGTTTCCATACTTTTATTCATTTCTTATGCTCTGAGATCTCTGTTTCATTGGTTAACCGATTTATTACATTTTTCTCATACATTATACCATGTTTCACTTTGTGTTCCATGCACATGTAGAATCGAATTCACTTAGATCATCTCAATTTGTTTGACCTAATTTTGATCCTTCATCTATACATGCACTGTTGTCGATTATAAATTAATTGTTTAATTAGGCAATTTACATGAATCTATAACTTGGCTAATTTTGGTTTGAATTCCTTCATTCAAATCAGTTTTGAAACACAATATTAATATTCCCTTACTTTCCATATACGTGCTCCTGTGACATTTTACTAAATTTTTTATTTTTTATTTTTATTTTTTTGCAATTTGTGAGACAAACGAACTAAGCTCTATATTGTTATAGAGCTTTTCCCAATCACATTTCATGTTTCTTTCACTTTTAAACTCAATCAAATCAAATAATTCAACCTTCAATAATGTCAATTCAAACCCATTATCTGCCTTCTAAACCCATGCACCAAACACAAGCAAAAATTTATCTCTTAACTATTATGCCCATTTTCTATTCGCTTAAGTGTTTTTCCTCGATTTTTGCTTACCAACACTTTTATACAAGTCCGTAATTTCATTCTCCCTTCCAAAAACTTGTTCCAATACTTGCAATTCCCTGTCTCATCCACATATACTTGCTACTTTTTCATCTTATCTCTTAATCTCCCAACTTTTTTCTTTCCCGTTTATCCTATCTATTCAAATCTATCGTCGGCACCACAAGTTACAGCTTACGTTCCCAAATGTTCTTCCCTACTTGCCATTGTCACCATGCCAACTACAACCCTACTTCATTTCGCATTGTAATTACAATATTGTTACATTTTTGGTTACCCTACTATACAAACAACAACCCCCAAAATTTTTTTCGCTTGCCTATGGCATAAACTTTTGCAGTTCACATTGCTTTATACCATAGTTTTACATTTCCTTTCTCCCAAATATACATTATTTCGTTCATGCTTCCACATTTCGCCTATTTTTTTTTTTAATGAATAGTGCTAGGAACACAAACTCTAATCCTAACATTTTAACTACCAACTCACTTGTCATCTTTTAATTAATTGGTAGAAGCAATTAATTGATGTGATAATATTTTAACCACTTACCAATAAAATAATGACAACTCATATGCCACATGAGTTGGTACTCAAAATTAAGTTGATGTTAGAGTTGGTGTCCCTAACATTTTTCTTTTTTAATTTACTTATTTTCCTTCCATCTATTAACCTATATTCATTTACCATTCCACCCCTCATTCAATTAATTTATATTACATATATATATATATATAATTTGACTTTCAAGCAGCCTTTTGAACTGTCAATTTCCCTTCTCCCAACACGTGTTCACTGCTTGACTAAAAAAAGAGACTATGCAGGTACCGTTTCCCCTCCAGTACCGGATTTGAGACTTTTGCTATATACACACACCTATATTATAGTTAACAACTTACAAAAATTACATGCACAGATAGTACAATTTTGACTGACCACTGTACGTAGGTATGGTATTTTGTGTTGAGGTAAACAGAATAAAAGCAGTATTAATTGAAAGAAACAACCAATATTATTGGGATTCTGAGTGTTTGGTTCCAATAAAAAAAAAAAATTAATAATTTTCCGCCATTTAACAACACGACTCAAATATAGGGGGAGTTTGGTATGTTAGTTTGAGTTGGGATTTTTAAGTTGAAATAGTAAATTTTTTTGAATTTTCAGAAAAGACAAAAAATTTTTTGGGAAAAAGATAAAAATTTTTTGGAAAAAAGATAAAAAAAAGTTTGAGTTGAGTTTGAGTTGAGTGGGAAACAAACTCCCCCACAAACTTTTACAATGTTGAATCTGCCAACTCATCAGATGGTTAATTAAATAAATCTAGCTCATTTAAATATTAATTGTAATATAGTTTCTAACTGGGGCTGAGATATTCGAAACTTTGATCCATGATTAGTTTGAAAGATTGACATTTATTTATTTATTTTGCTAAAGAGAAAGTGTGTTTAATTAAATTATTTTTAAATATTTATACAATTCAATCAAGCCCTCCACCAAATCATGGTTGGCTTATATATGCTGAATTTTTTTTTGCAACGTACACTACCAGTTGTTAGCACACATAAATAATTACATCAAATTTTGTAATATACAAACATAGTATCTTAATAAATTTTATGGTTGAGCACGTCAGATATATATGTAATACAAAAATATAACACCAAGTGTGCATTTGGTTCCTCGGTTGAAGATGAAATTTTTAAGTTAAAGTTGATTGACTTTTTAAAAACTAACTATAAATTTTGTTGACTTTTCAGAAAAAAAAAAAAAAAAAAAGACAAAAACTGAGATAAAAAAGTACAATTTAGTTGTAGTTAAATTGAAATACCAGACAAAGCATGAATATATAGTAACATAGTATTAAAAGCTGTACTATTTGACTTTTAAATTTTGGCAACTTAAGTAATTATTTTTAATTTTCTCATCATTAGTCTGGAATAAGTGAATTGAGAGTTTCCCCATGTACACAACAAAAAATTTCCCAATCAAAGTTTTGGTAGGTTAGTTGGCGTTCAATTTTCGGAGTTCGGACAAATCATGAGGCTGGAGACGTGCAGGGACAATGCGGCCACGCAAGTAGATGATTTAATAACTAATACTTTCCAAGCTAGTGTGAATTAATATCAGAAAATGCCATTTCAAAAAAAAAAATATATATATATATATATATCTGAAAATGCCTATAGGATTTGGTTAATTGTGTCTCCCTATTTCGTACAAAGTTCAATTTTTAAATACGTAGGTGGGGGAGCATCATATGAGTTCTAATTCTTAGCAATATTTCATCATATCATGTTACTTTATGAATATATACATATATATACACACACACATAGAGAGAATATATGCAGGTGTGTAATTATATAATACTTTTGATTGGTTCTTAAATTATGGCTGTAAAAATATTGTTTAGACCATAAAATTTAAAGATTATGCAATTAATTTCAAAGTTTAAGAACCGAAATCTCTTAAATACTTTAACGACTAATTATAATGTGTGTGTATGTTTTTGCTTGGTTCTTAACTTCTCTCGTTGTATCTCACTTGTTATAGCTTTATAAGTTTAATTTAATTTTTTTTTTCATGGTTTTTTTTTTTTTTTTCAAAGGGGGATCGACATTGACCTTTAAATGTTTGGTAAAACTACTTTTTCTAAAAAAAAATGTGTTTTTCAATTCCCTTATGAGTTATTTGATTGAACTCTTATACGTATAATTAATTAAGAAAGTTTGGCAAATATGCTTTTTGACGATTGGTACTCCCAGACGAGGAAATTTATCCTCGCCTAAAAGGAAAATTTGCCATCAACAAGAAAATACGTTGAAGCTACTCTCTAAAGATGGAGTGCCGGACATCGAGACAATAGAGAAAAAGAAAATAAGCCCACGATCCCATGAAGCCTAAATCACGGGCAGTTGTTGAAATTTGCCCACGATGTACTGTTCAGGCCTTAAATACGCGGGGAGTTATCAATATACGCGTCAAAAAATGTGTAGAACAATCAAAATATAGATCAAACTTATTTTTCGATACTCGTCAATTGAGAGCCGCCAACCTTGTATTTTGATATATGTATTGAAACCCCCACAATACAAAGAGGATGTAGCCTAAGTTTAGGTGAATCTTTATAAATCTCTTGTGTGGTTTACTTTTTATTGATTATGACACAAGATTATATCTTGAGTGCAAAGTGGTGGAAAAAACTTTGAATTGACCATTAACAATTGGTGCCAGAAGGAGGACCCTAAGCCCCTGAGTTGTTGTCCACATCCAAAAAACTTTGGAGAATAGTTTCACCTTTACCATGGATGGTGTGCCAGAAGGAAATCAAGAGGTAGCCCCATCAAGGAGAAGAAGGCCACCCACCCGTGTAGACCAACACATTTACCAACTCACTCAAATTTTACAAACCCTAATCAACAAGTTTCAGAACTAGGTGACTGATGCCCGGTGAGACAACAAGCAAAGGACACTACCCAGGATACCTCATCAATGCCAATGGTGCAAATAGGCATTAGGAAGTGCCCTCAAAAGGAATTAGGGAAACCACTGGGCATCAACAGGATGCCTCGGTGGCGAGGACACACAACCAATTCGATACATAGCAAACAAAGATGGAAGCTTACGCTTCCATGACCGTTTTCAAAAACCATCGTGGAAAAGCTTGGCAACCACGACAGTTTTCGGAATTCCTATTCCGTTTTCCACGACCGTTTTTTAAAAATGGTTGTGGAAACTCCATCGTGTAATTTACATTTTGTAGTAGTGGTAGTACAAAAAGAGGACACCACGACCGTTTTTAACTATCGTGGTATCTTTTCCATGATGGTTTTCTAACCTTCATGATATTCAGGATTGTAAAATCTATTTGGATTCTACGACGATTTTTCAATCGTCATGAAATAAAGAAAACTGACGCCAAATTGGGGGTATATAGTAACTTTCCATGATGGTTTTCTGAAAAAACGGTCATGGAAAGTTAACCTACTACGACCGTTTTCTGAAAAAAAAAAAATAAAAATAAAAATAAAAATAAAAATAAAAAAACATTGTGGAAAGTTAACCTATCACAATGGTTTTCAATAACAAGGAAAAATAAGTATTACCTGATGTTAAACTTGTTTAAGAATATATCTATTACCTTATGTAAACTATTATACTGTTTGTATTGATTTCTTGAAATGTTATGAAATGGTATACATCTTCAAACCTAATATATATAGGCATGTCATTGCCACTAATGGACTGTTGCGTCGGGCAGGCTATTTGCAATCCATCACGCATGGAACATTGTGTGTAGAATGCCAAAGGTCTGAAGTCATGGGGAATTTCACTAAAGTTGAAAGGCGGTAGTTGTTGTTGTGCAGTTTGTTGTTGTACCTCCAGATGTGACTGTAGTTTCTTTTCGCCACTCTATTTTTGATCGTTTGCTTCCCTCAACTTATCAATCGAAAACATGACTAGGACCTCAACTTGCCTGGTTCAGACTCATTTCAATGACGATAATTTTTCCAGCCAAGCAACAAACCCATTGATAGCTTTTTCAATAATTGGTGCTTCGTTAGTCAACTAGGTGGGAGTGCATGTTTTAGTTTCGGGACATTAATTGTCACTCGCACGTTTTCCTCACCTAAAGGAATCCCATGGGCTGTTTCGGTTGCAATACAGTCCATGTATGCCCTACCAATTGCAACAAGCACAATTCCACCACTAATTGTATCATCAAGAAAGAGCTGGCATTCCTTACTTGCGTTCGGCATGGGTTGTGGATCCGACAGCCCAGGTTCTTTTTCATTTTGTGTGCAACTAGCCTTAAAGATGTTGTGTTGATCAATAGTCAGTGCGTTATTCTCCTCAGCCATGGTCTCTCAGTAATACCATGCTTTACACAAAGTTCCTGAATGGTTCTTTCCAACACAGTAAGCTATTGTTTCACTACCGATACTTCAGCATTTTCCTTTGAACTTTGCATAATGTTGAAGTAATGCGACTGCCTGACAAACTTAGAGTGACCACGGGTCCGACCCAAATGTTCATCATTGCCTAATGACTTGGTCAATATGTCATTAATCCCCACAGATTCAAAACTTCCTTGTGTCTGCTGTTCACGAAAATCCCCCTGTAAGAATTAGAAAACATGTCATGAAACTGTAAATAAGATTGTATAAATAAGAATATAATAGACCATCAATTCTTATACTTACTATCATATCACCAACAATCCTAAATGATGGATTCTTGTACTTTCCACTAGATTTGACGTGCAAGTCTAGCCACAAACCATGTCGCAGTTACAGTTGTCCCGTCATCTCAAACTGTAGTTTATTAATTACTGTTAGTAAACATAAAGTTAAAAATACAAAGTACAACATACTGTGAAAATACCAAACAAAGTAATTTACACACATGAGTTTTTTTATCAAGTTTCCTATATCCGTCTCAACCTCTCGTTGATCCATATTTGCTTTTCTTTCTTATCTCACATCCTTGTTCTGATAGTTTTTTGAATTCCGATGAACATCAATACATTATGAATCTATCCCAATCATCCTGAGTAATGGAGGGGAAATTATTCACCAATTTGGATGGCCGTTCCCAAACACTTTCTTCATCAATATGATCCTCGACAAAAGCCTAATAAAGATCATATCTAAAATTTTTTGTGGTCTCTGTGCATGACTTTAGAGCTAGTTTTTTAAATGAAAGCTTCACAGTGAAAGAAGTAATGACTACCACCCACACTCTTTCTTTCCTTGGGGCTAAGTCGGCACTTCTAAAGTTAGCTATCTATATGGGAATGTGCTCTCGAACAAGCACTCCAATCTAACTCTGTAGTTCATCCCCCTCCTTCCCTATTGGTTGTCCTTTAGGGTCGAACAAAACCTGAATTTTTTCTCCCCTTTACCTAACAAGATGGACTTGTCTCATAAGAGTCGTTCATCGTTTACCATCTTCATCGGGATTGAATCTAGGTGTATTTGTTCATCGTGATTTTCCAATTTAAGAAGTTGTTGACACATCCTCCTTATCTTGTGATATTTTCAATCAATCTAAAACAATTCCACACCCAAACACATAAAAAACGGTCAAAATACGACAATAAATCATTCTACAATCATGTCAGCCAAACGGTCAAAAAAAAATCACACAAAATCATACTTGTGTAATTGTAAATCAATCTAAATAAAATCTTAGCATAATTATGTAAAAACACACAATCTAATTAAATGGGCATTTTGTCGAACATGTAGTATTCAAAGGCATGAATAAAAAAAAATTAGCACTTTTTTTCTAGAAAACAATCCAAACCAAATCCTTACCCAAACAATTAAATCAATCTAAAACTAATTCTCGGCATAACACTTAAAAAATCACACAATCTAATAAAACGGGAATTTTGTTAAACATGTAATATGCAAAAGCTTAAATCACAAAATTAATACTTTTTTTTTCGAGATAGCAATCCAAACCAAATCCTCACCTAAATAATTTAAATCAATCCAAAACTAATTCTCAGTAAAACACTTAAAAAATCACACAATCTAATCAAATGGGCATTTTGTCGAACATGTAATGTGCAAAAGCTTAAATCACAAAATCGACACTTTTTTTTCCGAATAACAATCCAAACCAAGTCCTCACCCAAAAATTTAAATCAATCTAAAACTAATTCTCGTCATAACACTTAAAAAATCACAAAATCTAATCAAACGGGCATTTTATCGAACATGTAATATGCAAAAATATTGCAAACACATTCAAAACTTTTTTCAAGAAAACAATCACCCAAAATCATAAATACAGTCAACAATAACCCAAAATCATGTTTACAATCAACCAAATAAACTTCCATAATATGTGCGGTGCATGAGAGAGCAAGAGAGAGAAAGACTTACCAAGTACACAGCCGTGGGTGTGGTCCGCTTCGTAGCAGGGTAGGCGGCGGAGGATTGATGGGTTTCGAGGAAGAGATTGGAGGGAAGAGTCATGGCAGCGAGAGAGAGAGGGAAAGGCATGAGAGATAATTAGTGGTGGAGTCCCAGCCGTCAGAGATGGGAGGCAACGGAGAAAGGGAGAGGCCCGAGAAAGAATAGAGGCGAGGTAGGAGAGAAAATGGAAAGAGGGGTCACGATGGAGGAGATGGGTTTCAAAGGAGAGTTTAGAGAGGCGAGAGTGAAAAAGGCGTGACAGTGAAAATGTGGAGGGAATGAGGGGGGTTTTTTTTTTTTTTTTTTATAAGCGGCGGCTTCAAGTGAAAAAGTTTGAAAAAAAAAATTTTAAATTGCACCACAAACCACGATGGTTTTTTCCAAAAACGGTCATGGTATGTTGTGCAAACCACGACTGTTTATACCAAAAAAGGTTCTGGTATGTTGAATGATAGTTTTTTTTAAAAAGTGGCAAATTCACGTGACATTTTGAAAAATTTTGAAAAACAACAAAAATTTAAAAATCGCACAAATACTACTACCTTTTTTTCCATTAACGGTCATGGTCTGTACAACATACCATGGCCATTTTTGGTAAAAACAATCGCGGTAAGCCATCATCCACGACCGTTTTCCAAAAAAACTGTCACGATATTTTCTTAAAAAAATTCTCTAATTATAATGAATTTAACTAAAATCCCACAGGCGGCCAATCATGTGTGTCATGCATACAGAGCCCATTATTAATTCTTGTTCTCAGTTTCATTCGACCAAAATCATATATAAATGTCAATGTATAAGTAATATAATGAGCATAATTAACGTAATTAATACAAATTATGAATTGTATACAACATAAAAAAAAATCATAGTGAAGTGTTTTTTTTTTTTTTTGGTTCCTCGGCACGTGTCCACTCGACTTCTAAATGAAACAAATGTGAAACATCTTCATCGAAATCATCAATCTCCTCCACTAGTGTCAATCCTATTGTGAAAGATGGAATGTCGGTACAATCTTCAACATCTTCTTGGCCATCACGGATTATTCTTGGCTTCATCGGCACAACTAAGGATAACTCTAAATTGTCGGGATCCTTTGTATAAGATACTTGGACCGCTTGCGACGCCATAATGAAAGGATTTTTTTTGTATCCCGATCGCCTGAAGTCCACCACTGTCACGCCATGACTATCAATCTTAACATAATTATTGTCGGCCTGTATTTAAAGAGTGCAATTTGTAAGCCGTAATAATCAAGTTCCCAAATATATTCAACGAACTCAAAGTAGTTCATGGAACTATACACCGGATTCTTGTCCTTTGCGGAGGAAATATGTATAGACTCGGCACGAAGGGTCACACAACTATTTTGGACGGGATGCTTCTCATCTCTTTCGTGAGTGTAGAAGGAGTAGCCATTGACAAAGTACGATGTATATCTTGTGACTATCGATGACGGTCGTCTTGCTAGCTTCATTAAGTCTTGTGAAACATCAACCTTCATATGCACATGTATTCTTATCCACTCCCAAAATGTCCAGTTGTGCTCATGTTGAAACCACTTCTCATTTCTTTCTTTTCTTGGATTCGCAGCTCTTAATTCCTTCATGTGAACCCTGATGAGAGGCTCCACTTCCTTAGCATTGTGCAAAACGTAAAAACAAGCCTTTTCCCATTCATCATGATTTACTGGTGAAGTAACGCCCATGGATAGTCCTTTTGACGTAAATAACCCACTCTTTGGCAACCCTATTGGTTCTGCGTTGGACAAATAGTTGAGAAAAATTCAACTGATTCCTATGCTATGTAGTTTTCCACTATACATCCCTCCGGTCTATTTCGGTTCTTCACATAACCCTTCAAAACTTTTATGTACCTTTCGAAAGGATACATCCACCTCAAATGCACAGGTCCACATAGCTTAACTTTCCGAATTAAGTGCACCGTTAGATGGATCATTATATCAAAAAATGATGGTGGGAAATACTTCTTAAGCATGCACAATGTCATCACCAATTCCGATTGTAGTGAATCTAGTATAAGTGGATCAATTACCTTGGAGCATATTGAATTGAAAAATGAGCATAACTTGATAATTGAATATCTCACATCTTTTATTAAAACTCCCCGCAATGCAAGATGTAATAATTGTTGCATCAAGATATGACAATCATGTGTTTTTATTCCAACGAGCCTTAAATCCTTCATCAACACCAACCTTTTAAAGTTGGAAGAATACACACTTGGCACTTTCACGGAAGCAAGCCATTCACAAAGCTTTCTCTTTTCTTGTCTCGATAATATGTGCTTTGTTGGAGGTAATTAAGTGTCATTCGATCTTTTCTCGGAGAGCAAATTAGGTCTAATCTTCATCTCTTTAAGATCCAATTGTGCCTTTACACTATCTTTAGTTTTATTCGGAATGTCAAGCAACGTGCCCAATATTGATTCATAGGAGATTGACTTCTCAATATGCATAACATCTAAGCAATAACGAACGTAAAGTGACTTCCAATATGGAAGTTCATAGAAGATTGACTTCTTCTTCTAAGGTCTATCGACCATAGGATCTTTCCGTTTTCTCTTTCTCAAAACTACTTTCATATCTTTAACCATCTCAAATATATCTTCGCTAGTCAAAATCCGAGGAGCGGTTCTTTCTTCGGTATTACCATCAAAAGCCTTCTTTTGTTTACGGTATCGATGATTTTTTGGTAAGAATCTCTTGTGACCAAGGAAAATGGTTTTCTTACCATTTTCCAACTATATGGATGATGTTTCCTTCATACAAACAGGACAACCTATAGAACTCTTCACCGAATAATCGAGTAGGTTGCCAAGTGTGGGAAAGTCATTAATTGACCAAATCAATATTGCACAAAGATTGAACGTATCTTTACTGTAAGAATCTCTAACTTCTAAATTATTTTTCCCACAAGCTTTTTAGGTCATCGACTAATGGTGCCAAGTACACGTCAATGTCATTCCCCGGTTGTTGAGGACCTGAGATCAATAAAGTCAGTATCAAGAACTTCGGCTTCATGCACAATTCTGGAGATAGATTGTAGTTGATAAGTATGACTAGCCATGTACTATGCCTACTACTCATATTACTATGGGGGTTCTTCCGTCCGTCAACAAACCGAGACGTAAATTCTTTGGTTCTGCACTAAAATTTGGATGATTGACATCAAAGGTCTTCCATTGTGATGCGCTGGATGCCTAAGCTTGGCATCATCAACACGTTTATCATGATGCCAAGTCAAATTCTTAGAATGCTTAGTATTATAGAATAAATGACGCAAACGTGGAGCCGGTAGAATGTACCATAACAACTTCACCGACACTCCTTTGCTACCATTCGATAGCATCTTACCCTTTTTCCATCTTAGCTCGTTACAAACCAGGCATTCATCTAAATCTTCATATTCTTTCTGGTAAAGGACGCAATCATTTGGACAAGCATGCATCTTTCATATTCCATTCCTAAATTGCTCAACCTCTTCTTCGTACATACTAGGAGGCACTTTGTCATCATCCAGTAGAACATCTTTTAGAAATTCTAAAAGAGTTGAGAAACTAGAATTCATCCACCATCCCGATGTTTTCATGTTCCATAATTTAACCAATGCCCCTAATTTTATATATTTTGTACACCCAACATACAAGGACATCTCGGCATCATTAATCATTCCTCAAATAACTATGGATGGCGCACAAAGTGTTCTTCTATATCATTTATCATATCGAACACATTATCACTAACGTCGTCTTCCTCAACAATAGGCTCTTTACCTTTACTCGTAGATGAATATGTAATGTTGAAAAAATCTTCACAATGTAAATAGCATGTTTGGTAAGAACAAATAATGCCATATGCGCGCAAATGCCTTCTAACATCATCAATGTAATAAGATCTATGATTTCCACAAATTTCACACGGACATGGAATCTTATCAACTTGTATGTGAGCTCTGGCAAATGATAAAAATTCTTCAACACCATCGTCGTATGTTTTAGACAATCTATCAAACCACATTCATTTCTTATCCATGATTTGCAACTCCTAAATCAAAATATCAAAGTTTTAGAAGTCAAAGTACTAAATTTTAAAATGCATATCAAATTAATTTAACACCCATTAATTGAACAATTCACTCAAAAATCGCAAAAACAAAACTAAAAATACAAAAATTAAAATCATAATTAAGTCAAAACAATGAGGGAAAAAAAATGTTGTGATCATTTAAATTCACACCCATAGCACAATTAACTCAAAGCGACCTCAAAATATACAAAACCTAAAATCACAAATCTAAATCTAGAGAAAAACAAAAAAAAGAAGTTAGTGATCACTTACAAGAGAGATTAATGGATGGTAGATGGTGGTGGCAACGCCCAACTGTGGTATAGTGACTGTTTTCGAAGCGTTCAAATACGATGTTGGTAACTATAGCAGCGGTATTGATGTGAAAAAATGAGGGCATGTTTCGGTTTTGTCTGAATTTGTTGCAAATTTTCTACAACTGTTTTCGAAAACCCTATTCCGCACCGTGTTTTTTGCGTACTTTTCACGACCGTTTTTTAGAGACAATCGTGGAAGCTCCGTCGTGGTATCCGTATTTTGTGGTAGTGCCAGAAGGTTATGACTTGTTTGATCTCTATATCTCTTTCTCTCCCTCTGTCATTCGTTCTATCATCTGTCAATTTTCACAAACACATGATTTTTTTTTCTTTTTTTTTTTTTTTGCACTATCATAAAAAGAAATGGGAAAAAAGGAGAAAGGAAAAAGGGGGGGGGGGGGGGAAATTAGAGAGAGAGAGAGAGAGAGAGAGAGAGACCACTTGCTTTATTCATTTATTCGCTTTGATTTTCTTCGGCATGTGATGTCTGCAATTTAAAACTGCCCGGTTTTATTTAAAACGGATTAGGAGTGTTTTTCTTTCTTGAAAGAGAACAATGTATTTTGGTTCAATATATTGCCCAGGTTCCCAGGTCTTTTGTTAAAGAATGATAATTAAATTAAAGTATGGAATCAATAAATGTATCATTCACCTAAAAAGAAAAAAGAAAAAAAAACTTTATTGCTAGTACAATTCTAAACTTATAAAAAAATATTTTTCTTAATCTAACTATAATTCCGACGTGGTCTAAAAATTCATAAGTCTATCCTACTATTAGATTATTTTCATGCCCTATCACAATTCTCATTTTCAGATTGTAATTGCATGTTATAGAAATCAATGAGCAGTGCATCTTCCATAAGTTCACGTCTCCATACATCATAGCATATGTTAACAAAATCAAACAAGCATTAACCATACTTTGTCCCCTTTTTTTTTCCTTCTAATTTTTAGGAAGTGTTTGGTGAATGAGTTTAGTTTAAGATATTTAAATTTCAATAGTAATTTTTTAGAAAAAAAATAAAAAAATTTTTTTAAAAAAGATAAAAATTATGATGAAAAAGTATAATTTAGTTTAAACAGAGTTAAACCAAAAACCCCTTATAGTACAATTTTGACCGACCACCGTACGTATGGTGTTTTGGGCTGAGGTAAACAGAATAAAAACAGTATTAATTGAAAGAAACTATCATTATTGGGATGCTGACTTTTTCATTCCCAAAAAAAAAAAATTGATTAATAGCCTGACGATTAGTTGACAACACGTCTCAATCACAAAGTTTTTGGCGTTGAATATGCCAACTCAGAAGTTAATTAATGATTTATTTGATTGAAATCATTCAATTTAATTTTTTTTCTTTATATTTTTTTTGAAAATTTTTTTTTTAAAAAATTTTTTTATCTTTTCTAAAAATTTAAAAAAATTTACCATTAAAATTTAAAAATCTCAACTCAAATTACTCCACCAAATGAGCCCTAAGTTAATCAAGCTCATTTAACTATTGATTATAATGCAGTTTATAACTGGGGTTTAGATATTCAGATCCATGATTAGTTTGAAAGATTGACAATCATTTTTATGCTAGCTAGACAGTTTGTTTATTATTTTAATTATTTTGCTAAAGAAAAAGTGTGTTTAATTAAATTTACTTTAAATATTGGTACAGTTCAGTCAAGCCTCCACTGGTTGGCTTATATTGCTGAATTTTTCGTAACATACTCTACCAGTTGTTAAAACGAAAATAGGATACTCGTGTTATATAGTGCCACATATCAAAATATATATATATATGTGTGTATAGTACCATATTTTTAATAGCTATATAACTCCTTGAATTTTAAATTTTGGCTCTTAAATTAATTATTTTTAATTTTCTCATCATTAGTTACAATATTGAATTGAGAATTTCCGTAGATACACAACAAAAAAAATTTCACAATCAAAGTTTGCTAGGGTACTTGGCATTCAATTTTTGGAGTTTGGACAAATATCGACTAAAATTATATTTGCACGAGGTGGAGACTTGGGACAATGCGGCCACGCAAGTAGATGATTTAATAACTTATTTTCCTAGTGTGAATTGATATCAGAAAATGCCTATAGGAATTGGTGATCAGTCGTGTCTCCCTATCTCCTACAAAATCAATTTTTAAATACGTAGGTAGAGGAGCACCATATGAGTTCTAATCTAATTTACCAATATCTCATCATATCATGTTACTTTATAAATATAAAAATATGGAGAGAATATATGTATGTGTGTATTAATTGTATAATACTTTTGCTTGATTCTTAAATTATGGCTGTAAAAATCTCGTTTGGACCATAAATTTCCTAAATATTTCACATTATATCTTTTTAAATTTTTTTTAATCGAATTTAAGGATTAATATTTTTTTGTGTGGTTCTTATGTGTGCATCACATTTATTTTACTTAAATTTTTTCGTCAAATTTGACAATTGATGCAATAAATTTAAAGGTTAAGAACAAAAATCACATTTCGATAATAATATACTATTTAATCACCAACTAATGTAGAAAGTTATTAGTTCTTCTCATAAGTTAACTATTTAGGGTCAACTTTTACGTTACCGGGCAGCCTAACCAATTTGATCAGACTAATTTTTAATTGTTCTAAATAGTTTCAAAGTAAGCATGCATGTTAACTGTTTTTAAATAGGCTAAAGGAATAAGAAATAGTGTTGACCTATGCATCATTATCATTATTATTGTTGTTGTTGTTGTTGTCAACATAATCATCTTAGAAGAAAGAAGCTATATATGAATATTAAACGTATGTCATAGAAGATAACAACTAATGTCGTACTAAGAAGCAGCAGTAAATGCATGGCCTGCGTATTCTTGTACCAAGATATATAAATTTTGAGAATTAGTTAGACGACGGACAGAAGACTTAGCAATTGTTAATAACTTCTATTCCTCCACTAAAAACTATGTAATATATATATATATATATAATTATTATTCCTCTATGGTAATAATACATATGAGGAGCTGAATCGACGCTAAACGACGTCTAATCAGTTTCCCCGCGTAACAAAGCCTGCAACAGTGGTCGAGCTAATATATAGGAGGGCGAGATGATCCCATAAAGAGAGGAGAATTGAGAAAATTATCAAAATAACCACCTTTATTTTTTTTAATCTATTAACTAACATGACACAAATACCCTACTCTCGACCAAAATGACATAAATTTTAATTTACTTTAGTTTAATTTCGTATCATGTTGGTCTATTAATTTTTTATATCATATTGATGTAATAGTCTTTAATTTTTTATCATTTAGGTGCTTTCCTCTAAAGAATTATTAAGGGGTGATTCAACATTTAATATTCACAAAGAGTTGACAACTAGAATGCTATAATTGAGAAAGTGATTCAAAAAGAGAAACTTGAGATTACCAGCATTTATGAATTATTTATTTGTGATTACATTTTAAGGGCATAAAAATTGGTGATGATATCCCTCAATTAAGCCGTAATCGCTATATTTGCTTTTTGAAGGCTGAGAGCAACCATTGTCATTATTTCTACATAATGAAGAACCTCCCAAATACTAAATAAGACATAGTCTTCGTGAGCTAGTTGTGGTAAGGAACATTGAGAGGAGCGGATCCATCAATAAATTATGATGACGCTCAAAGAAAAAAAATATATGCTTGAGGCCCGATAATGGATATCTACCTCGGCACACTAAATTCGAGTATATGTAAAGCTTTTTTTAACAAAACTCCGACAATCGATGGAATGTCCTGATTGATCGAGGGCCAAAACTTAGTAATACTAGGGCCCCCACTAACTCTGCATAAAAGCAATTCTAGCGAGACCAAAACAATGTCAAGACTCCATTATTAGAATTAAAATACTTAAACACAACACCCAGATAAAAAGATGGCAAAGACATTGTCATTATTACACACAAATCTACAAGCCAAAAAATAAAAAAAATCCAATCACATATAAAGAGTCATTGCCGAAAACAAGATTCATGTCGTCAAGATAAATTGGGCTGCTGAAGCCAAGCCATTGCAAGACCTCTCCGTCTTGCTTATTTCCGCAATGACGATCCTCCTCCAACCGATTCGTCTCTACTCTTACCATATAATTCTCATATCCATCCCTAGGGCCAGGAGACCAGAGACAATCCAAAGGCTACTAATGGAATCCGATCCTAAGAAAAGAAAATGATTGAAAAACCCTAATTCTCACGCGTTAGAGAAAAAAGAGAAGAGAGAGGCCTCCTTTATTGGTAACAATATAAATTAAAAATATAAATAATATCAACAGCCCATGTCCATGTGTATATAGACCGACTCATTTACAGTACAGCTCTTCAATGGGAATATAAATTGTGAGGGCTTTCGGAGTAAAATTATTAGTTTCACGTCAACTATACCCTATATATATTTCAATAAGGCTTTTCTATTCATTTTTTTTTTCTTTTCTTTTTTTGGGTGATAATAAATTATAACCATTTCGAAGACTTAATTAGACATCGACAATAAAAGAAAAAGTGGAAAAATAATATATGCCTGCAACAAACGGATATTAAAATTATTGACCATGTGAAAATTACATATAATTAATGACTATTGCCCAGGATACGTAGACCAAATTATATTGATCGCGTAATGATTCAACTAAATCCACGTCTTCCTATGTGTATGATAAATAATTATATGTCCTTTCAGAAAAGGGGAAAAAAAAAATATAACGTTTGTATATATATACAAATATAGTTCTTTATCAATATATATATATATATATGATATAGTAGCTCACTCTTGTATTTTTTGTTAGAAACGTGTATGGTCGGGTGTAATATTCGTCTGGTCGACTTCACACGCACACGCACACGCACGCGCACACACACACACACATATATGTATTCTCTCCGATGGTCCACTCCATATTATGAGAATGCCTTTTCATGTAGTTTAAAGATAATTTGTGTTTTTTTTTTTTTTTAAGAAAAGAAAATTTTTTTCTTACAGAATTTGTATGAATGCAATCTCATCAAGAAGCGTTTGGTGTTCTGTCTTTGTATTAAATATCACCATTTGTTTCGTTATAACAAATAATAACAATCAAAATTATTAAATAATAATAATATCGACAATTAAATAACATTTCTTAATGTTAATTTATACCTCACCATTAAAAATAGTTAACTAAATTGTTAACCAATAAGTTTCAATTTTTTCCCCATTATCCTTCTCTCATTGTACCTCACTTTGTTATAGTTTTTTGTTTTATTATATATATATATATATATATATTTGCATCCGTATGTTCTTTTCAAATAAATTGGATCGGCATTGACCTTTAAATTAGAAGATAAAATAATAAGTTTTTTTTAACAAGACTTGTTTTGTTGTAGTGTTAGAATATAAAATAATAAGTTTTTTTAGCAACAAGACTACGATTTAACGAAGTTCTAATTCTCTAGAACTTGAATGAAGAATCCAAGCACTTTCTAAAGCTCAATCTAAGAGGGCCAACATTTGTTTTATATTATTTAGTAGCTAACTCGTCTAGATGCTAACCAGGGAATTGTACAACTAATCAATAAAAATAAATATTAAAAATAAAAATAAATAAAAACCTGGAAAACCATTATTTGTTGAGTGAAGTGTGCCAACAGATTGTCCAATATCAGTATCTGTGCAAGTGGGCATTATAATATATCATGAATCTTTGGAAAACTCTATCAACTGGACATCATGGTCAAGCGAAAAAGAAAATCAACAATGTCGACGTAATTCCAATAGATTTTCAATTTGCATGAATTAATGGACCCACGCACTTTACTGCAGACACCTGCCTATGATATTATTCCGCGGAAAAAGGTTGTTAATTAATTATTAACATGTTGTTAAAAAAATTAAAAATATTCTTCATTTTTAAATCTGGGAACTCCTTCCTGAACCTTTTTTTCTTTTTTTTCTTTTTTTTTCCACCTTAAACTAGGCCTAATGGAGGCAACTTGTTGTTTTCTGATCGGCAGTGAAAATTGAATAAAAGAATCCGAAAAAAGGAAAAATCAGATGAAATGGACTGCTTGAGAATCAATTTATTTTATTATATGATAATGGTCAACCTCCTCGTTGGCTAAAAGGTTGAAATCCATGACACACATTATGATCCAACGAATACATAATCAAACAAAGTGCACTACAACTGTGGAATACATATTGAAAAAAAATGGACCCTATTTCACAGTACATTTATATCACCCACATAGAGACTCGCTTTTCTTCTTTTGAATATATATATATATACACACACACACACATACATATATATATATTAATTACAATTGAGGATCTTTAATCTTCTTTATTCTGAGATATTCTTCTCCTTTAATTCCCTTCAAGTACGATATTCTTCTCTTTTAATTCCCTGCAAATACAATTAGGTAACTACTCTTTATATATTATTAATGTGATGTAACACAAAAATATCAAGAATACCTGGAGTACACCACAGGAATTATTTAATAAAATTATTAGCTAGATCGCAGCCATTATTTTGGTTGTAATATTGGAAAGTCAAATAAATTTTGAATAGAAAAAATTGCAATAGTTATTATTATTATTGTTATTATTATTATTATTGTGATTGTGTATGTATCATATTCACTAGAGGATTTCAACCTAGTTCCAATTTTGTAGTTAACTCTAATGCCACGTTTAAGAAAAAAAAAAAAAAAGTGTGTTGCTTAATTGTACTGTTGATTAGTATATAAAATTACACTGATGAGAGAATACGGTTGGACTTTTTATTACGTCGAATTTAGAGATGAAAACATTTCCCGTGTAGAATTATATAACACACTTACCAACT
>JAFMPE010122560.1:0-17511 GCA_024759925.1 Ficus religiosa | reverse complement strand
ACCTTGGCAAGCCTTTCGAAGAGCTTCAGCATCTTCAACGACGGAAAGTTGTTCTGGAACGACAAGAGTAGCCATTTCCTAATAATTACTACTCAAATATATCTGAACACCTTATATCCTCTCTCTCCGTATGTATATATATTTTTGTGTGTGTGTGTGTGTGTGTGTATTTATCTTTCTGATATGTTTTCTGCTGTTTTCTCTTCAGGAACTAATGTACATACAAATGCTTAGTTTCTCATCTTTAATGTTATATATATATATATATATATATATATGTATTGCCGTTTCATTAAAAATAACGCCAGGTAGCTCATCTAAGCTATGCTCTCACACTATTCATGCTCATTTGGACGTTACTTTTTTTAATTTTTAATATGTATATATATGTCCGTTGCTTAATTATAACGTATTTTTGATTCCTTGGAAGTTTCTCTGCTTTTTTTCCTTTTGTTTTCTTTTTCTTTTTTGGCATTAGAAATTATAAAATATGTATATATATATATGGTCATTGGTCATTCAGTGGAAGTTAGAAATGCGTTATTTCAATTAGTCTAATTAATTTTAATTTTAATTAACTAATTGATTGATTGATTAATGGTGTTCGGGCGTTTTTTTTTTTTTTTTTTTTTTTTTTTTTTCCTTTTTTTGCTGGACTGGGGAATTATATGCTTTGCTAGATAGCGTTATTTTTCTAGTTCGTCCTTCTTTTCTGTTTTTAATTTTGATTTAATCTGATCTGCATATATTTTCACCCCTTTCTGCTCCTCCACATGATGTGTAGATACATAAATTAATTATTTGGTTATAAAAAAAAAAAAAAAAATCGGGTTATAATTATATGTGTATGAAATTTGGGTATCCTCCAAATTTCTCCATTTTATTATTTCATCAGCTTGCATGTCGCTTTGCTTTCTTCGACTTCAACAAGTAATCTCATTACTACTGAGCAATATTGACTAAAATCTTTGTGCTTAAAAAAGGATTTCACTGACTGGAATTTGATAATTCGGAACAAATGTTATCTCTATTGGCTTAAAATCCGAGTAAATAGACACCCCATTTGAACAAGTGCGTTTGGTTCGTCGATTGGAAATGAAAATTTTAAGTTAAAGTTGGTTGACTTTTCAAAAACTAGTTATAATTTTTGTTGAATTTTCAAAAAAAAAAAAAAAAAGATAAAAACTGAAATGAAATATTTGAGTTGGAAACCGAAAACCAAATGAAGGCTTAATCTTGTCTCAGAACCATATAAATGTGTATATAGACATAGTTCAGGGCTTGTTTTAATTCAGTTGAATATTGTTTAATTAAGTGGGTAATTACATTTATCTTACCCTATACTTTGGTCCTGTTAATTCGTGCATAAAGGATATTTGTATTTCCCCTAAGCAGATCAATATTAATAGGCATCATCAACATTCTCACATTTGCTAAAAGAAAAATATCGTGTACAGATTTCTACCCTTTTGGTCCTAAGGATTTATTTTCTTTGTTTCCACCTCTTTACTTCTTTTTGTAATGCCCTGACTTTTCGAACTAGTACTTAACTTTCATAGACTTCAACTAGGGATGACAATAACGCGGGGATGGGTATGCTTCCCTTACTCCCATATTGGCCTCCCTTTTTACCCATCTAATTTAATTCCAGTGCGGGGATGGATAATTCCCAAGGTTATATGCAAGAATGCCATAAGTTTAAAACCTCTTTATATTTACGCCCACCTTAAAATTAAAGTCGATAATTTTGTCATTGCATAACTGTTAAAAGTCAAAATATGCCTAACAATACTGGAGTCGGAATGTATGCTGTTAACCTAATCTACCGCAGTAAAGTGATAAATAAATAGCAGAAAAAGTAAAAAGTACTAGAAATTTATAGAAGTTCACCTTCTATTCGAAGGGTAGTCCTCTTTGGAGCTGGGGGAGTCATCATTTCACTGTCTCAGAGAAAGCTACAGAGTATAGGTCTTGAGTACCAAAAAGTGGTTCTTGGCCTTCTCTGGAGCGTCTAGAATTCTATATATATTTTTACATTTAAAATATTAAATAAAAACAAAAAATCCTTAGATGATTCCCCACGTTGTGGCTGTTAACTCCAATCTACCCCCCATTCTTCTAATTCCCTTATACAATACCGCCTCCATTTTGTCATGGGTCTTAGCCGGCACCCATAACCGTTTTTAGTTTTGTCAGCATTCTTTTAAATTAGGTTGCGCTAACTTTCCTGGGACAAGATGCCAAAAGATTCGGCGCCCTGTCAATAGTACCTATTCAGTATCTTCCATGATCTCCACATTTCTCAGTCCCTATGATCCTTTTATAATTTTACATGATGGGTTTCCTGATAGTACCTATTCGGAACTCCCAACGATATCTATATTTCTCGGTCTCATTATTGTTGAAATTGACACCCTTTATCTTTGAATTCAACGCTCTTTATCGTTGATTTAAGTTGGCACCTTTTATCTTTGATTCAAGTCAGCAGCCTTTATCTCAATGACACTTAATGGGTGCCTGTAAGAAATTTATTAAGCAAAATTTCCTTGTTTCATTTTTGGAGCTGAGAACATTAATTCGACACCCCATCAACAAAAGTCCCCCAGCTCAATGTGCTTTTAACTCCAGTGTTTGAAGTGCTTCAAGCTTTACATCAAGTTTAGATGGTTGAAATGTCCATGATCATCTTTTGTTGAATCTCCATTAAACACTTGTTTCTCCTACAAGTATAGGTTTCAAACATATATATGAAAAATAGGAACAAAGTGTAACGACCTAACTACGTACGTCCATTACCATGCTTACTTAAATTAAATATTAGTTTTAAATACTTAAACTTACTGAAAATACTTTGTAACAACCCGATTACTTAGGTCATTACCATGCTTACTTATATTAAATATTAGTTTTCGACTCTTAAACTTACTGAAAATTTTAGAATAAATTTTTTTTTAAACACAACATAAATAGACTAATACACATAGGTAAACTTTACCATATATACACATTACTTGTTTAACAAATTATAAAGTCATACATAACCCTTACATTTAATCGAAGTCTTGAAACATCACATACGTAGCTTAATAAAAATTATTTAAATATATATGTATATATTTATATATAGTTCAAAAGAGTTTGCGGAAAAATCTGCATAGTGATATCCCAAACTGCCCTTCATTTTTCCGCATCGTCCATATGGCCCACCAAATTAAGCTGCAGGCTTCTTACCTACAATATAAAATATACTAATAAACTTATACTCAGTAAATACAAACTTAATCTCACAAGAACATAACAAGCATCGTATAACTTATGCTTGAACCATTTATTGTTGAGTATGGGTCTCTTATCTTCCATTATGGACTTATTATCTTGCTTAACATGTGGGCCATTTGTGTACGTACCGAATGCGTGCAATTCACAGAAAGTTAAGGTTTGCAATGTCCCTAACAATTCTAGGAATCTTGAAACATCCATAATCCTTCATGATCTACGTAAGGTTGGTACAACACTCTACTTGTCTTGAGTTAGTCTTAGTCCTATTACTTAATTCTTGATGAGTATGCTTAAAATCATACTTCTACATGAAGTCATTAATAAAAGCTAGTTCTAAGACTAAGATTCTTAACTTGAACATAACAAGTTATTAATATGGCATGACATAAAGATCAATGGTATAAAATATCTCGTGACATGTTTATTAAACATGACACTATTTTAAAATATGGCAATGTATAAATTATGGAATAATTGTAAAGTATGGCATAGTTGAAATCATGATATTATTATAAATGGGGCATTATTGTAAAACATGGCATAATCGAAAGGTGTGTCATAGTCGTAAAGTGTGGCATATACATGATCATAGCATATTGGTAAAATTATGATATAGAAATAAGCATGGCATATCATGTAAATCATGGCATACATGTAAATATATTATACTTGAAAATAATATTTCCTATTTTTCACATTTTATGCGAGATTTGTACTTACAAGCTGTCCTACGATCTTGTCCTAGCGTATCAAAAGATAAGACAACAGGTTATATTCCTATTTTCAGACAGAGCATAAGAATTACTCTGCAGTACTAATTAACAAACTATAAGTTAAAATATCTATTGTAACATATTAGTTAAATAATTAATCAATCTCCCAACCGATTAATTATATTCTTAGTCACTATTAACTTAAGTTATGGAAATGTTACTATATTCATAAGTATCTCTGGTATAAGAAGGATGTCGAATAAGTCGCCCTCTATTTAAAAGTCAGCTTGATTTTTAGTAATTTTGGTCTTTTTTTGCTTTTGGTCGATATCCATTGGCTTGATTAATTTTCGTAAGAGTTCTTCATATTGTATATTCTTTGGTTAAAAATGCCTTCTTTACTTAGAAAATATCTTAACTTCTTAAATTAAGCATTTCTTGATACAATACTTAAAATTGTATATTGTAATACATAATATTCATTTACTGTTTAAAAATCAATTGCGAAATTTAAATGAATTTAAACCTCTTTGAAAATATTTTTGTAAAATCATAGTTTCTTTTTAGAGAGGTTACAAAACCTTAAAAACTGATTTCATAACATCCTTTTTAATTTGGTTGAATGTATGTGTACAGGAATTTACTAGTTTATACACAGTTTTGAAAATTCAATTCTATCTTAAAATTGGTTTAGAGTTTGAAAAGTTTTCCTATGCAGAAGTCATAGGTCTTGTCAAAACCTACACCTTTCGTGTTTTTCTTGAAGGTTAAATCTGTCTCTAGCTCACCCATTTTTCCCTTTGAAAGTTTTTTACCATGTACAGTTTTCTAGACCGACCAGTTTTGGAACCTAATAAAAACGGAGGCCTTTGGAGCCATTTTTGCAAAAAATATCTACGTGATCCACTAGGATTTTCTGTGCTCTAAATTTTACAGTTATAACTTTGTTTAAATTCAACCTCTAAGAGGTCCAAAATTGAGTTATTAGAAAATAGTCCAGCATGTTTGATTGATGCTTCATTTATAACCTAATTAACTATAGTCTCATTCTTAAAATTTAACCATTAATTTGTCTATTTTCTTGAAGAACACAATATTAATAGCACACTAATTTACCAAGTTGTGTTTTTATATTGATCTCTTAACCAACTTGCATATATTGTCACCAAACTTGAACATATAAGAGCATAATCACATGCACATAATCATCATCAAAACTAATCTTAAAGCATTAAATTAAACATAAGTTTAGAACTAGCAAATCAAGTTAACCAAAACATAAATCAAGCAATAGAGACTATAGAACAGAAAAATAATTGAACATGAGCTTATGCTCTAACATCCAAAAGCTTAAAATACACTTAAATTCCACAAAACCAAAATTAGTTAAAGCTTTAGTTAACCGATCAAGAAATATACCTCTAAAGCTTGAAAAAAGTAGATTCTAGGTCTTGGATTTGAGAGAAGATCCTTATCCTACTTATCTATGAAAAACGGCCACCAAGGATGCTTTGTGTTCCTCTTTTATTTATTTATTTATTTTATTTTATTATTATTTTTTTTAGTCTAAGAACTAGAGAGAAACGAGAGAAGATAGCAAATGGCCAAATTTTCACTACTTACACCTATTTATAGGTGAAAATTTTGAATTTTCCTATAATTGAATTTTTATCTTCTAATTTCCTTGGTTTACATAATTAGCCTTTAAACATAATTTTTTTGACTCTCTTGTCCCTATGAAATACGGTCATACGAGGTTTTTGAGCCAAAAAAAAAAAAATCTTCTCATATTTATCTCTTGAATTCTTTCCACAAATTCAATAAATCAAATAATTGTGTAATTATTGTCAATTACTTAGCCCCAAAGTAATGCCATGTTTGACCTTACTTCCTAATAGGCAGTTCATTTTCTTAATGATCGTAATAATACAAATAATGTCCTAACTACCAACAGTCTGATGATGCTAAATTGCAGTCTAGAATTTATATGCATATAACTGGACCGCGTATAAGTTTTTCTTAAGAATTGTTCGCCACTTAATTTTTATTGCTCTAAATATTATTCCAGACTATTCTAGAATGTTCCGAGTCCTCGTTCTTAATTCTGTATCCGCAATGATAGTCGATCATAGAATAATTTCAATGCTGTTTAAAAAAATTACCGTACTACCTTAATCATGTTATAAGCTATTCTGGTCATTCATTGACCAAAACAACACTATAAATTATGATTTTTCCTTTTTAGCCATAAGGCTTCTTACTTGATTTGATGAACTGTCATCGAGTCTTATTATATTATAAGTGCTCAAACATATTGTGATAATAAAATTATGAATTTCATATTGATATCCATAATTTTCATAAAACATCACACAAACACATAGTACAAACTCAAATTTCTTTAAATCTAAGGAAATCACGAATCCATCAAAGAGTTCGGTTATTACAAAAAGTTACTTGCCTTCAATGATTTAGCATAGAGTGAGAATGTGAATGTCGATATGATTAGCTCGGCCTGATAAGTGGTCTAATTCTTCTTAATTTAGTTGTCAATCTGTCTCTTAATCTATACTTTGTTGTCGTTTTCTTTTCAGTCACTTTAACTTACTAGTATGCATGTTGGTTTAAATAGTAGAAAACTTATTTATTCGTTGGTAGGATGTGGTGAGTGGTAACTTGCATCCTATTTGACTTTTATTTCTCTCTTTCTTCCCTTAGGAATTTTTTAGAAATTTAGCAAAGTGTTGCAATCTTGATTTGAAGTAGTCAGGCTCAAAGGCACTAGAGAGGTGGCTCGGTAGCAAGGGAATGGCAGTGACGAAGACATTTTTTTCCTGTGGAGGGGGGTTGGAATCCGAGAGGGAAAGGGGGACGGAGAGATTCGGAGTTTTTTGGGACAAAATGTGGGTAAGAGGGAGAGAATCGAAGAGGGAGAGTGAGAGAATCGAAGAAGGAGAGAGAAAATCACAAGGAAAATAGAGAAGAAGGCTGTCTGATCTGGGTTATACCCATTTTTATTTGTGATGACACGTTGTCGCTAATAACCTTAATTGTCATCGCAAAGAACCTCTGAAACAACGTCTTCTTCGTAAAATTCATTAAGAAGCTTCTCGATGCTCGAGTATTTACCACGACATGTCGTCACAAATACATTCAAAATTTCCAAAATTGTTTAAAAAACTGCCATAAATTTGGGGAAGATTCGCAAAGCATTATTTACAACGATAATTTTCACAAGTCATCGCAAATAATATTTAGGGAACCACTATTTTGACTACTTTTTTTTTTCACAAATAACTGAATTTTTAAATATTTGGTCGTTGCAAATAGATTCCCAGTAAATTAATTCATAACTGTTGCTAGCTATAATGCACAAAATTATTTGTAACGACATGAGCGTCGCAAATGGCATCTATTGGAGCCAAAAAACTCCAGCCATTCATTATTTGGCGCACAAATGGTTATTTGCAACGTTGATGTTGTCACAAATACTAAAGATATTATTTTTTGTTTCTGGGATGGCTCTATCTTCGTAAATTAGTTGTTTTAAGTGACGACAAGTCATCGCAATAACTAATTGCGACAACAAATTTTTTAAAAATGACTGACAGTTTTAGCGATGATATGTCGTCGCAAATTATCGTTTATTAGTGACGACAATTATCATTGTTGTTGCCAACAATGTCGTCCCTAAAGAGGTAAATTGTAGTAGTGATAGTATTAAAAGTTTTGCCTTATGCATGAAAAATCTATAGTGTTACTTTTAGTTAGTTGAAAGTTTAGCATGTCATCTAGTGAAACAGAAACATTAAGGAATAATTTAGCAGGGTTTGGCTAGAAGCTGATTTTTTTTTTTTTTTTTTTTTGGTTCGATAACAATAATACAGTATTACAATCACACAAAATAGCATGCAATAAAGGACATAAATATAGAACAACAAATTAGAAGTTAAAGATTGAGACTCAGGATCACAAAGTACAAGGCAACCACATCATTTCATTATTGTTTTATATATATATATATATGTATATATGTATATATAGAATTTCGAATAAGCGATTATTAATAATTAAGATTGAGTAAGTGGGGATTTTAATCCTTCTTTGCTAAGAGAGTCATTAGGAAGGCTTTGTCTCCTGAAGTGTCCTTGGCCACAGCATGATCAACACACAAACTGTTCCTTTTGTAATAAAGCTCCATAATTTCCTTCATGAAGTCCTTTTCTGCCCTAGTCACTATCACACGAGCAGTGGCGGAGTTATGAATTATTTTAATGGGGGATGTGAAATGAACTAAAATTACAATGCAAAAATTTTAACTTTCTTTATATGTTTGTATCTTTGATATATATATTTTTTAAATAAACTAGTTTATAATAGAATTGGGTTCAACTATTGAGTTTAGAGATAAAAAAATTACTAATTTATGTAGTAATATAATGTGTTTTCTTTATTTATTTGAGATGTTACGTCTAAGATGTGGAACATAAAAATAAAAATTTAGGCTATCATTGTAATTAAAAAAAAAATGCAAAACTTTTAAACTTTCGGGTCAAAATTAAAAGGAGCCCTTGAGCCAGGGTGCGGCTGCCTCCACTGGGCCCAAGGCAGCTCCGCCACTGTACACTAGTCAATGTATCTTCGTTACTTCCCATCCCTTTCATTGCATTGCGCAGTTCATGTCTCACACACATACATTCATTCAATACCAAAATAAGTAAATAAATTACATTAAAACGCCGCGCGACCGATTGACACAAGTGCTTTTTGCAAGAAAGCAACTGTCGTGAACAATGGTGATAAATCCATGATCAGAAAAAATTATGTATGAATTTTCTGTTTAACTTCTTAGTGTTAGAAAATCATACTCTTGTTTCTATCATATATATATATATATATATATATGTTTAAATTCCAACCTTCTCAAAATATCTTTTTGGATCTTTGATGCATTGAATGGTTGCACGCAATGCCTTCTGGAACTCCTCTTCTACATTTCTCAAACTCTAGAGTTGCGGCCACATGATATGACCAAGAAATTAGGAGGAACAAATTAAAACATTCATTTCTTTTCTAGGCTATTTCATGATAAGGAAAAAAAAAAAAAAAAAAAAAAAAAAAAAAAAAAAACAGAGAGAGAGTTTTGAGCCTATTTCATTTCCTTGCTTTTCATTTTTATGACTGCATTCGCCAATACACCATCCCGATCCTCGGGGCTCAGCATCCAACAGTACAAAGCTTTCTATGCACACATGATGTCAAATTTCATAACATATATTAAAAAAAAAAAAAAAACCTAATCAAAGGAAAAGGAAAAATTATGACATATAACCTCAAAGTCACCAGAGGGCTCAGATTCAAGAGGGTTAACAAGGTGTTCATGGTAAGGCTAATGGTAAGCTTCTCTGATTTGCATTTCTATGTCCCAATATTTTTATTACCGCCTTCTCATCCGTTCCCCATCCTATATTTATTGTAACTCTTAATCATGGTCAGTCTACACAAACTTAATTACATTAAATATGATCAAAGTTAAGACCATTTTGATTGGCAAGTGATTATTTTGATTTACAACACCAAAAAGAGCAGGTAAGGTTAGAGGAACCTTAAATATGATCTTTTTGTCTTCTTCTTTTTTTTTTTTTTTTTTTTTGTGAATGGACTTTGTATCATTTTGGGTATAACAATTTTTTTTTTTTTCATATAATATGAAATTATGGTTCTCTTATTATTAAAAAAAAAAAAAAAATACTCTCAAATTTTGAATCTTAGAGCTCATATCCAAATCACTCTTCTTACCTGCTAAGCTAGCCCCAATGGACATTTTTGGAATACACATAGAGAATTACAAGAGGAAAACAAATTAAAAGTACAGCTAAAAAAGAGTGAGAGCAAAGAAAATCTACCCTTGCAAGCCTTCCGAAGTGCTTCAGCATCTTGGACGGGTGAACAATTTATCAGGGGCAGTTAAAGTAGCCATTATAATTGTGGGATTTTTTCTTTCTTCGTACCTCTTATTTTGAAAGATTTGTGAAACCAACTTGCCTATGGCAACTCCATTATAGTAACATTTATACATTCAAAGCCAGCTTATTATAATGATTATATATAGTTTAGTTACAGTGCTTTAAGTGCATGTGTAGGACATATATTGGTAAGCTATATTCCACATATAAAAAATCCCTACTTTCATAATTAGTGTTCCTTAGTTTTCTATTTTTATTCACTTTATTTAATTGAAATTTTGTTATATATTGGAACTTTTGCATTGGTTTGTAAATGTTGCAAATGTGAAGAAATCTAAGATTCTGCAGCTGCTAACTCCTTATTAGCCTATTATTTTATTATCCCCCTTATTTTGCCTACGAAAGTAATTGTAATCGGAATTTTTTGTTTCTTATAAGTTAAGAATACTCTAGGTCTCTTATACGACCATTTCCTGCTATTTATGGTTGCCTAGTTAACATAAATTAATCAAAAGTTGCTATTTTATATTCTTCTTCCTTCTTTTTTTTTTTTTTTTAATGGATTTAGAGGTAAATAGTCTTTTTTTTTTTTAAAGAAGTTTTCTAACAATTGACCGAACGTTTAAAAATTAGTTAAAATATCATTTTTTATTAAAAAAAAATTGTCAATCAATTTTCTTAATTGATCAATCAGTGATTAACCATATAATAATATTAATTTGATAAATTAACAATCATTGATTGATAATAATGTAAATCACTAATTTTCAAGTCAATCAATGATTGGCTAAATTTTGCTAAAAAAAAAAACGTTCAGCAATCCAGCTATTAGAATCGGTGAGCAAAATATGCCACAAACTAATTAGAGTTTGTTACTTATGAATGAAGAAACTTTTTACGTGTAGTCTCTTTTACGATTATATCAACTTATGATATAAGGTGGCTCATACTCTGCAAGAAGAAGATCTTAAATATGTTTTACATCTGAGTACGTATGCATGTCATCACTACGAAGGGGTTTAAATGAATTTAAAAAACTATATATTGCAATTTATTATTCCGTTAATGAAAGTTTTAAAAGTTTAAACAATTACCCAAAAAAAAAAAAATTTTTAACATCAAATGGGTGTTGTGCCCCATTTGGGGACACATTTGGAGATGGTATGCTGAAAATTGGAGATGGTTTAAGTTTTAGAAATATGCGTTTTGTAAAAAAAAATAAACTGTTTTAAGTGAAAAAATGTAAAAATTAAAATGTGTTTAGAAAAAAAGTAGAAACATAGATCTTGTTTCGTTTCTCTCAAAATTCTATATAATTTAGAAAATAATAATAATAATCTCATTTCGACTTAAAATGATAAATTATGGATTTTTAACATTTGAGTTTTTTAAAAATATTTGAAAAAATGAATTGTAAAATTGCAAAAAAAAAAATGACAAAATAACTTTAGGCGCCTCCAAACGGAGCCTAAATTTGTGAGGAAAATATTAGTCATTTCATGAGAGCTACAAAAGAAACATGTATATATATATATATATATATACATGGTTGAGGCATGATGAATGTACGATGGTAAAGAGAAAATTCCGCTTGCTCGGCCTCTTAAATAAAATAGAGAAATTAAGGATGTTTGGGTACGAAGCAAATTTGGAGTGGCCTCCGAGGAATGAATTCTCGTGTGCGTGCAAACATCACACTTTGTCCTTTTAATGTTACCACGTAAGGAAAGTACAAAACAATATAAATCAATTTTCACTTTCATCTCTTTTTTTATGTGGGACAAAGGCACTTTGGAATGACTCACAAAACCCAATAACCATACACGTGTTTCGAAATTACATAATTTTTTACTTATACTAAAAGGTGTTGAATGTTAAACTGGATTTTTTGGATAACGTGTAGTTGGGTTTAATTGTAGAATTCAAATAAAGGCCCAAGAAAGATGACCCAAGAAATGGGTAGTCTTCGTTAAGTCAAGTAATTAGGTTCTTAATTAAGCAAATGTATGCACATAATTTGTCCAAGTGGTTAAATGTAGGCCAAGTGAAATAAAGAGTTATGATTTGGTCAAGTGGTCAAATATAAATCACATGAAACGAATAGCTATAGTTTGGTCAAGTGATCACATTTGGACCAAATAAAATAAATGATCACAGTTCATCATTGATTAATATAAATAGATGTAAAACCTTATATTTTGTATCAAGCAAAAATTTGAGTAATATATAACAAGTTCTTTCTTTCATATAAATTCTTCTAGTTTTTTCTCTTACTCCAAAGTTTTTTAGAATAATTTTAGTCTTCCTCTTCCAACAAAAGGGGTAAGAGACATACTAGATTAGTTAATCTTTTTCTTTTCTATTTTTTTTTAAATGTTTTTGTTTTAACAACAAATGTTATGAGATATGGTGACTGACAGTTGATAGTAACCGTAGCTATGTCTTTGTGAAGTTGTAATTTTGCGCCACATTAATCTCTTGTTCTTTTTAGTTTGTCAGTTATAACTTTTAAAGGATAGAGATTAATTAATTAATTAATTTATTTGGTCAGAATAGCTATAGAGAATTACAGTACCACAATGCTTTTCTTGGAATAACAAAGTTGAAGCTTTTCTTTTTTCTGTGATATAATTCGTTAATGTTTGCATTTTTTTTAATTAGCTGTCTTGAAAATTCTAATATTTTTGGTTAATTATTAATGGCTTGTAGCTGTCATTTGACCTCGTCCTTTGATTGTTGTATTCACACAGGCACGGTTCCTTTTTAGATCATTTGCTTACCCATTATTAAAGCTGAATTACCATCCAAATTTCATCTATAATCTTGGGGTACTGTTCAACGATTGGAAATACATATTAATAATCAATCGAATCTGTAACTTACACACTGATAACGTCTAAATTCATTACCAATCCGTTAGATCCCTAATCTATTTCATATGCAAGAGGGAAAGTGGTTATTGGGGGTGGGGTGACTGCAAGAATTGTGTGTGAATTGTAATCTGAAACTAATCCGATTTTAATATGATTTTAATATTAGAGTTCTCTTGTCAATCTAAGTGGATTGGGTGTTATAAAAAAAACAAAAAACAAAACACAAAAACAAAAACTAAACTAAACAAAACAAAAGTAATAGTCATGGAGCGGATGGTAAGAGTTGAGCATGAACGTGTCAAAATAATTCGGCCTGCATATGTTTTTATATTGAAGAAAAATATAATTTTAAAATAAATATAATTTTAATAAACGTATGGTTCAGATTTAAGGATTGAGAAATCTTCGATTAACAATCCAATCCGTAACCTTTGATGGCAAAATCCTAATCTATTATAAATCATCTAATCTCTCAATCCAAGGGATTGGTTTGGAGATTAAACAGATTGAATGGATCATTCCAAAATTACTTAAATGCTGAAAATATAGTACGTACTTATAATAATAAGAAATCATTATAATAAGCAGTCGAATGTCAAATTCAAACGGTAATAACATATGAAGATAAACAAAAGAGTATTCTCAGGAAGTTTTTGACACCAAACATTAAAGAAATGCCAAACAAAGCAAAAAGTACTAGTAGTTCGACTTTAAATTAACGCATTCATATAAAAGAGAACCAAATTAAGTCGCAGTAATAGCAGTTTAGTTCAGTTCAGTCTTTCTTTCCAAGAAGAGTGAGGAGGAATTCCTTGTAGTCCCCAGAAATCTCCTTGGCCACTGCATCTTCTAGGGAAACACTGTTCTTCTTGTAGTACACCTCCTTTATGTGCTTCAAATCCTTCTCCGCCCGACTCACTATCACCCGAGTCACCGAGTCGTTGTCCGTCCCAAACCTTTTGATTCCATCACGCAGCAGCTGTACGTATATTTATATGTCACGAAATTTTATTTATTTATTAATTAGGAATTTGTCCATTAATTAGATTGATATTGAAATCAGTTAAGTTTGTTACGTTTTAAATTAAAACTGTTCCTACATATAAATAGGTAATTAAAAAAATGTATGTTTAATATTCACCTTTGCATAGTACTTGTGGGGGTCGGCTATGCATCGAATGGTCGTACGCAGCGCCTTCTGGAGATCATGATTTGCAGACTCACCCAACAAATCCTGTAAACATTTATATCAATTGAAACTCAGAATATTTAAACAAAGGCATTCTTGCATTGGTACACTCTAAATTTATCGTGGAGTTATAATTTGCACTCTGAACTTTTAACTTTGATAATTTACATACTGAACTTACAAATATGTAACAAATTGCATCTCATTGACAATAATATCAATCTTTTGAAGGAAACTGATGTGTGATTTGTACCTTGGTTGTTAATCTATGACATAAATACTCATTTTTATCTTTTTTAATTAACAATATATATGTGCAAGTAAAGTATCAATTGTTATTAAAAAACCAACATTCTTTATCAATAGGGTGTAAATTGTTATAGATTTTTATAAGTTTAGGGTGTAAATTACCAAAATTAAAAATTCAGAGTGTAATTGATAACTCTATAATAAGTTTAGGTGGACCAATACAAAAAAGTGTTAAACAAATAATTATGAATTATACATAAATGTAATTTGGTGGTGAAATTAAAGTGGTTATATGTATTATATATGAATAATACATATATCAATATGTAAAGTAAGTAACTGATATATATCCGGAGGTATATGTATATATACACACACCTTAGTGATAGAAGTCTTATGGTCATCTCTGTAGCGATTGAAGGTAGCATTGAGCTGGGCCTTGCTCCTTGTGCTCAGAATCCTGATGACTTCTTCACAGTTGAAATCTTTCTTCTTGATGGCCTCATGAATGATATCAGCTTCTGATTTTGCCAATCTCGCATTCAACTCATCCCCATCGTATCGATATGCGCTCACCAACGCCACCAGAAGCTGTCATTATTCACTTATTTTCAACCCGTGAAATGAATAAAAATTAATTACAAATACCTAGATGAATAAAATTGCAAGTTTGCTCTCGTGTGTGTGTGTGTGTGTGTGTGTGTGTGTGTGTGTGTGTAGTATTTGTATGTATAAGCAAGCATACACACACACACACACACAAGTAGTAATTGTATTTGTAAGCAAGCATAAATGTATATGTATATATATAAGTAGCAATTGTATGTATAAGCAAGCATATATGTTTGCATGTATATATGTATATAAGTAGTAATTGTATGTATAAGCAAGCATATATGTGTATAATATATATACAAGTAGTAATTGTATGTATAGGCAAGCATAAAAGTGTGTGTATATATATTAGTAATCGTATGTATAAGCAAGCACATATGTTTGTGTGTGTGTGTGTGTGTGTATAAAAGTAGTAATTGTATATACAAGCAAGCACATATGTACTTATATCTACAAGAAGTAATTGTATGTATAAGCAAGCATAAATGTGTATATATATATATAAGTAGTAATTGTATGTAAAAACAAACTTATATGTGTGTGTATATATATACAAGTAGTAATTGTATGTATAAGCAAGCATATATGTATATATATAAATATGCCTTGCGGAAATCTCCAGAGGTACGAGCAGCGACATCTTCCTCAAGGGAATGTCTGTAGCGACTTTGGTAAGCCCTCTTCACGGCCAACAGCTCTTCTGGAGACAGAATGCATGAAATTTCAATTATCACTTTCCAGTCTGTACTCTCTGATTTTCTTATGGCCACATTCCCCAATACCGCAGCTCGATCCGCTGGTTCCAGTACCCAACGGTACATAGCTTTCTGAAACAAAACCCCCAATAGAAGAAAAAAAAAAAAGTAAATAAACTCTTATTTTGATCATAACTACATAATATCAATATTATCTTATGAACTCCTCGGGAAAAAAAAATATATATAAAATTGTCGTTTGTTAATTAGGATGTACATGTGCATAGATTCTACATATATAAATAAATAAAATATGTACACAATAACTATGTGATTGGATGTTGATCAGATGGCCGACATCTGTACCATTATAAAAAGTGATAAATAGATACACATCAACAATAAGTTCAAAATTGCCTTTAATTAATATAATAAATTCTAGACTCGATTATATCATTTTGTGTGTGTGTGTGTGTGTGTGTGTTTTTTTTTTTCCCTCGTTATATTTTATGTTGTACTTTTGTTACGTGTCCTTCCATTCCATTAAAAGGAGAGAAAAAACCGAGAAGAAATATATATTATAGTTTCATGTCCCCCATTAATATTATAATATACAAGTTAAAAGGTGGGGTAAGTGACCTGCCATTTCTTATATAGCATTAATGTCACTAGGCGACAAAATTTTATGCTGTTCTCTGTTCTCACACACGCGCACCCTGTTAGTACTTTCATTTGCAACTAGACGGGCTTCGGCGATGAAAATTAACAGCTGTGATCATCCATATATATATATATATATAATATGCACGACAATTGAATCAGTGCACACGAAAAAAAAATTACACAAACAATATTATTCTTTTTTCTTTTTTCAGATCAAAACACGTACGTATAAATTCCAAATATATATATATATATATATATCAAAACGAGTATAAGTATTATTTTCCCCTAAAAGATATCATTATATATTGCATAGATACTCGTGTGTGTGTCTCTGTGTGTGTATCTATGCATTACAATTGAATCAATGCACTCGAAAAAAAGAATACATAAACAATAATTTTCTTTTTTCATATCAAAACAAGTATAAATTTCAAAAAAATAATTAAAAAAAAAGAACAAAACGAGTATAATTGTTATTTTCCCCTAAAAGATACTATTATATATTGCAAAGATAACTCGTGTGTGTGTGTGTGTGTGTGTATTTGTGTAGGCTTAATGCATCAAATTAAGGAACTCAAAAAAAGAAAAAGAACCCTTCACTTTAGGAGCGGAAGGGCTATCTATATATGTATATGGTGATTGAAATTTGAAAATCAATAAGAAAGAAAGTGATAATACGATAATCCTCATCATCATAATTGAATTTTGTTAGTTTTGCTTGCATAATAATGATATATATATATATATATGCTTATATGTATGAATAGGTGATAATAAATGAGAGAGAGAGAAGGGACCTCAAAGTCACCAGAGAGCTCGGACTCAAGGCGTTTGATAAGATCCTCTTGGTAAATTTGTTCATAAGCTTCTCTTATTTTCTTCAATTGATCCGCATTTCTATGCCCCAACACCTTTATTATTGCCTTCTCATCGGTTCCCCATCCTACATATATATATATATACACACCCAATTACAATTACCAATTCCAAATCTCTTCTATATTTTTTTTAATTTTTCTTTAAAAACACAAATTATTTATTAAAAAAAAAGGAAAAAGAAAAGAGAACTAAATCCTGCAGTAACATATATAAATGATTATGTTCATTTAAAGAATATCGCATACTTTCTAGCACAAACTCAATGACTTATCTAGAGAGAGAGAGAGAGAGAGAGAGAGAGCGAGAGAGCGAGAGAGAGAGAGAGATGTTAATAAAATTAGTAAAGATCAGTACTACTAGGGAACCTTTACAAGCTTTCCGAAGAAC